>JBBPMQ010000589.1:0-13835 GCA_038090375.1 Boletus rubroflammeus | reverse complement strand
CAAATTTTGCAGCGACAAGACCATAAACCTCCTCTTCAGCGAGATTGCCCTTCTCGTACTCGAACCAAGCAGAAGAGCGTAAAATGGAATGTAGAGTTTTAGGTGAGATGGAAGTGCCAGTGTTGGCCGACCAAGTAAATAACACATCGCCGAGGTCGAAGATTACATTATCGATCTGGCGATCATGCGTAGTAAGAGGAAGAGACTCTGCTTCCAAAGGATGGGGTGTCCCGAGGGAAGACATGGAGATAGGTGGCAGAGGGGAAAAGATGGGCGAGGCCTCCACGGATTCTGCGGGAGAATGATCGGGTGAGGCAACCATAGTTGATTCTTGATTGATTGGGCGAGAAATACTCGATGGTACGAGACGCGATGAAAATTCTCCATTTATATACGAAGGAAAAAAGTTATTTCACTCCATAATGGGGTCCATTGTTACTGCGGACCTAACCATATCAGCTCCTGACCTGCGCCTGAGATGGTTCTTACAACAAGTGGACATCCTGTCTGCTGAGTACTAGTATTAATTTAGCAGGCATCAGGACCTTAGACACACTCACATTGCACAAAAAAATCCCTTCCTACCATTATTGAGGCGTCAGTAACCTGGCGGTGGTGGCATGCAGCTGATCAGGGAATGACGGGAAGGCGAACAACTTGAAGGACAGTTGACACCCTCTGTTGAGCCCTCGGAGTATGGGTTACTAGAAAGCATGGGATCTGTCAGGGGGTTCACGGATCTGGGGTGCAACTTAAAACTCCCCGATGTCTGCGGATCGCGGACAAATCGCCCAGAATTTTATGACTGTGAAAACGTACCTGACAGCCAAATTTTGTGGTGCCACTTGTCATGCTGTGATGTTGTGGGAGTGATGGCGTCGGTCTTAGAGATCATTTTTCTGCAAAAACTTCTCAAGGCCCATCAGCTCTCGGCGGTCTTCATTAATGTGCCGCAACTGGCATTTTAAATCGCGAAGAACCGGACCCGAGGGAATTGCAACGTGATTCCATGGTCATTCCACACTCGGGCTGGGATCTGACAGGCTATTGCAACCGGTTCGAGTCGCGCGTGGTGGTACGTGGGTATCGGGTGTGACTCCGCGATCCCTGTGGACCTCGTACAAATCGTGCAGAATTTGATCCGAGTCAGTCGCCGTGAAGGCCGACCTGATGGCCCATTCCAGTCGAATCGTTGGCCATTCTGTGGTCTTGTGGGAACGGTGATGTCAATGTTAGAGATAATAAATCGCTGAGCCATACCCAACGAGAAAGATAACACAGGGAGTACAATGGAATATTAGTAGTTTGCGTACGTGCCATCCGTCAATATTGATATGTGAACATGGCATGGGGTCATGTTGCTGTCAGTGATACGGCTGCATGTCAATTCAGGAGAGATGTAACGTACTAGTTCCGTGGTCGCCGTGATCTTCTGGCAGCGGGGAGGTGACACCTCAGTTATGCGGATCATGATCTTTCCTACAGTCCCTTCAGCCGCGTTGAAAGTTTCCGATGTCATCTGACTTTATTAAGCTAACTGATCCTCCTCGAAAGTCGATCTGTTGTGATGCCTTGTGGTACACTCGTTTATACCCGTGCAATCATTTCAAATCTGTTGCCTCGTTTGTTCTGGTAATTTCAAGTGCTTTGTGGGTCCCTAGAGCGGTCCTGTGAAAATGGGAAGTGGGAAATTTCTCACTGATCGTGATCTCAAGCCAAGACACACACAGACACGAACGAATCTGATAGTCAGTAGAACCTGGAGTTTAAAGCGGGTTTCTGTGGTTAGAAGTATCATGCACGGAAGATCAAGAATATTACGTTCTGAGAACTTGGAGAAGTTCCCCGTGTACCGCCAGGTTTCGGGGCAACCCCGAGAAGTCAAATCGACCCACGCCAACTTTGCTGGTACCAGCATCGTTTGTCGAGTAGCGATGGAAGCACCAACATTAAACCTTTGTGTCATTTAAATCGGGGGCATTGGACCTCTTGATCGGACCGAGAGTGAAGTACGGATATTGAACGCGCACTGATTCCTCGTGTGAAGTCTCCCTGTACACTGCAACTGTTTCGTCGTGATCGATCGTCAGACAAGGGAAGGGGGTCACGCCGCCTGGTTCGTTTGGACGTTACTTGAGAAAGTCGTGATCGCAAGACATCGCACCGACCCACAACTTTGAGAGCTGTTCAACAACCATTGAGTCATTTTCAGTCGCTGTGATAACCGATGAAGTGAATTTTGGGCTCACTCAGGCTGTCCTTACTATGACATGGGTACGCGCATCGAACAAGTTTTTGTCATGGTCATGACCAGATTCGCATGCGACTGACTTCCAAACCACCCGGTCCACGAAAAAAAAAGTGGCAAAAGTCAGTTGACTGCGGTGCGCAGAGAAGCAGGTCAGATATCGGATATCTCCTCGACTATTCCCGATACGGTAGTAGTAGAGGGTTCTATGGGGTGCAGTTACGGTTCGTTTTGGCAGGGATTTACTCACTTTTACGTTTATGTTTATCGAATCGGCCTCTTTTGGATATCATGCCCGGATCTTGTGTTTACTGATCCTTATCATAATTGGGAAATGCTGCCTGCGTCGGCTTGTTGATGTAGATGGTAATGTATGTCACACAGAATAGCATGTCCAAGTCTATTGAATCAGACTCATTGAGAAATAGCTAGAGTAGCTAGAGAACGACTCCATTGCCCAGGTATTGTGAATCGGGACCCGTACCTGTACCCGCGGGTAGCACCTGCAGAGAGTGCGCTGTGGGACGGTGCGGTTGAGGCCCATGAGGGCGAGCGTGCGTCCGAGTGTCGTTCGTCGTCGTCGTCATCGTTGGTTGAGGGCGAGGGCGAGGTGAGGGCGAGGGATAACACAACGCACGCAATTGCGTGCGTTGTGTCATTCCTTGTTGTCGTTTTCAGTCCGACTCAGTTGAGGGTGAGGGTGAGGGCGAGTGAACACGAAGGCGAACAAATACAAACACGAACGGGTTGCCGTTCGTGTTCGCGTTTGTTCGTGAACAGGTTCGGGGTGAGGGAGAGGATGAGAGAGAGGGCGAGAGGTGACGGCGCGTTGTACCGTTGCTGAGCGGGAGGGTGCGAGGGAGAGGTGACGACACAATGCGCGTTGTGTCGTTGTCGTTGTTGAGCGCTGAGCGGGGAGGGTGCACGAGGGCGATGGCCAGGGTGAGAGGACGACTCGGGGCCAGGACGAGGGAGGAGACACTGATCATTGAACTAGGGCAACACCTTACAGCCCGTATCGGGTGTTGCCACGGATGTGGCGTGTAGCAAATTATATCTAAGCTGGGACCAACCTTCATCTGGTCAACTGAGCAGCACAGATCTATTGTAATCTCGCGTCGCTGTCAAATGCCCACCTCTGATCGCTCCCAGGGTGCAAAACCGCCCAGTCCACGTAAGTCCACAAAGTCTACTAGTAGGACAGTCAGTATCTTTTGGTGTTCACATTGGCGGTTGTTGCAGCGAGGTTGAGAAGCACCGATTTACCCGAAGATATGGACGGTCAGGCAGTCGAACCGGAACCGTTTCTTAGCGGTCATCCTATCTTGCCGGAGGATATGGGTACGTGGAATCTTTGTGGCGCGACTAATTGAACTGCTTACACCTTCGCCTTCAGACATCTCTGATCTGACACAGGCACAGCTCTATGAAATGAATCAAGTAGGTAGACTCGTTCAGTCGCATCGGTCCCACCCGTGACTGCTCTTCACAGAGGCTCCTTGAAGAAAGCATGGAGTCGGAGCGTCCTTTGGTCTCTCCGCCCGAACTCACGTCTGTCCTGCGAGATGAATACGCCAATTCCCCCAATTTTCTGGCTCAGATAGATTCCCTGATCAATCGAGGGTATAGGATCATAATTCGTGCTAAAGGTTGGTGTTGCATCTTCACCTACGACGCGATCAAATATCTCACTGTACACTTCTTTAGGCGACGGCGATTGTTTCTATCGAGGTGACTTTACTCTTTCCGTTGTGATCTTACTTTTGATGCATTTCAGCTCTTTAGCGTTGGCATTTGCTCACCTAGATCGCCTTATAAGGTCCCCGGGGCATAATAAAGAAGATCGGTTAGCTGCCACCAGGGATATGCTCGCGAATGCTGGTTTCGACGATTGTGTCTATGGGCAACCTTATGAGATCATCCAGAGTTTCGTTCAACCTCATCATGCAAGCCGTACGAACGCAAAGGAAGAGCTTTGGCAAAATTTTATGGACCCGGCGAGTACGTTCACAATCGAGATGTGGCGTGTGTCCCTCTCACCCGTTTCCCTAGCGTCCAACTATATCGTGATGTACATGCGTCTGCTGACTTCTGCCCAGATGCGTGTCGACGAACAATTTGCGGACTTTCTTTTCGACCCCGAGTCCCAAATGCAAACCTCCGTGGACGATTTCTGCAGGCGATTTGTGGAACCACTTGGAAAAGAGGCAGGTGGGTGTACATACATGCCTTTCAGCGACTACCACATCTCCAAAAAAAAATAGATCATGTCCAGGTGGCTGCCCTTGCTCAAGCGCTGAACGTCCATGTCAAGGTTGCTTACCTGGATGGACACGCCGCAGACGGCCAGGTCAACTTTGTCGATTTTTCAGAGAACACGTCGGGCGGTGCTGAGCCACTAGTTTTACTATACCGGTGAGCGGATTGTTGTGTCGATTCTGATCGGCGTTATTGATGATCTGTTCGTAGACCCGGTCACTATGATATCTTGCAGAAATACGTTTGAAATAACGATCGAGGTCCATTGCGAGGCACTGTCAATAATATTCACAACATATTCCATGTAAGATATACATACCTGAAATGTACTGGAGGATTGCGATGTAGTCTCCACACTGAGCAAGGGCAACACCTTTAGTTGGACTATGTCGCGTGGAAACGCTCGTACAGAGGATATGAGTTCACCAACACGAGCTAGCATGAAGTCAATCATACGTACAAACGAATCGTGGCTGGTTGGATCGACATACGCCACCCCAACCATCAAACCTGCAGAGCCACTTAGTCTTCGAACATAAATGCTCTAATGCCTCCTGTCGTACCTACCAACCAGGGCCTCATGTCCATTGACCGTGGAGCTATGCTCACGGCAGAATGGAGACAACCTGCTCCAGTACGATGGGATACTTACGAGGCGGCATATGTCGAGCAGCCAGACACAGGCCAGTCGGTAATGTATCATTGCATCGTATGATCATTCAGCCCCGAGGTTCGTGACTCAGAGGACTACTCCAGGGTGAAATGGATGTTGAACTCAGTGATAATTCAAGATTTAGATGTATGCCAGGCCCTGGCCCTGATCACGAAAACTGTCATAATTGAACTCCCCGTTTCGTCTGTATAGACTGCACAATTTCTTTTTTCAACCGTGATCCAGTCTGTAATCAAGTTACGACAGAGTCGAGCGCGTGCAAGGTTCAAACGTTCATCGATGATTAAAAGTGGTCAACGGTGGTCGCTCGAACTCGTGACTCCGGCGGGAAGTTGAACCCAACTCTGATGCGATTCGGAAAGTTTTCTTTTCGGTATCGCTACTTGCCATCAAAGGCCCATATACCGGTCATGTCACCCAACTACGAAACCTGGTCAAAAGAAGAGCTCATCGCGCGTCTCACCGATCTCGAGCAACGCCTCAAAGCAGGTCCTCGTCGCCACAAGCGTCCCTTGAAGCGCGGCCTCTCTCCCGATACCAGCGGACGTCCGTTCCATTTCAAAGACCATCCCGTTCGCAAGATCGCAGTCAAATTTTGCTATTCGGGATGGGAATATAATGGTCTGGCATATCAGACCGACCCTACCCCGTTGCCGACTGTCGAGGAGGTACTCTTCCAGGCGTTCGCAAAGGCACGATTGGTAGATGCCGAGGCTGGTTTGGGCGGATGTGGGTGGGAGAGGTGCGGGAGGACAGACGTAGGTGTGAGCGCTGCTGGACAGGTCATCTCGCTCTGGGTGAGGAGCGCGCTCCCGGCGGCGGTCAACAACGTGGAACCAGCCTTGGCGTCTGAACCCGATAGATCAGCATCGGACCTCGCAGGTTCATCAACCGCAGCACTGGATACCGTACCCGACGCAACGCCAGACATCGATCAAGCATCCCCGGAATTCCCATCGTTCGACCTCGTCGACGAACCTCCTTCGAACTCGTCCGCCCCACCTCCGCGCACCGAGGAGCTACATTACCTTTCCATCCTCAACCGCGTGCTCCCGCCAACTATTCGCATTCTCGCCTGGTCCCCTGTACCCCCCGACTTCTCCGCCCGATTCAACTGCAAACACCGACATTACAAATACTTTTTCACCGCGCACGACCTCGATATCGCCCTCATGCAACACGCCGCCACCGCCCTCGTTGGCGAACACGACTTTCGTAATCTGTCCAAACTAGACCCAGCGAAACAGATCACCGACTTTCATCGTCGGATCATGAAAGCTGACATCGCCCTCGTCTCCAAGCAGGGAGAGAAGGCCGTGTATGTCTTGGATCTCGTCGGTTCTGCATTTCTGTATCACCAAGTGCGGCACATCATGGCTATCTTGTTTCTCGTCGGTGCGGGCCTCGAATCCCCGTCGATCGTACCCACCCTGATGAACGTCGATGGGTCCGAGCGTTCCCCTTCCCCCTCCTCCACCACCGATGTACCCCTCCCCATCGTCGACCGAAAACCAGAATACCAAATGGCAGATGCGTTGCCGCTCATGCTCTGGGATTGCACATTTGCAGACTCGGACGTACAGTGGCAAACTGGCGATGATGATAGCGGGAACGAGGGAGCGAGGACCAAGGGCGACCTGTATCATCAACTGCATTCTGTACACCAGCGTTCGCTCATCCATACCACCCTCGAGGCCTACTTCCTAGCGGCTACCGCTCGGTACCATCCACCGCCTCCCCGGTACTTCCCGTTCAGTACGACAGGACTGACGACGTCGACGATCCCAATGCTAGCGAACAAGGAGCCTCCGGTGCTTGGTGTGCCCCTGGGCGGTGGTACATATAGAAGGGGAGCCAAATACGTCCCCATAGTTCTGCGAAAGAGACTCGATCATGTCGAAGTTGTCAACGCACGTTGGCGGACCGGAAAAGGTAGTCGTAGCATTGAGAGAGCGGACGCGGCTTGCGGTGGTACCGCTGATGACGAGTAGCTGTCCATGTTCTTTTCGATGTGCAGTGAAAGAACAAATTAATTCCTGTTCGCTGAATACAGGGGAATAGGGGAACAGTAAGGCTAAGCAAAAGTCGCCTGCAGACATCTAACAGTGCGTGCTGCGGTCGTGATGTATCCTCCGATAGTTGAGATAGCACACGGATATCGTGACTCTACTCTAATGGACCGTTGTTCATGTAAACGTACGCGTCCTCCGTAACTGGATTCCCAGAGAACAGCGCTGCGAGACGCTCATCTGAGGAGGGTTAGTGGGACACGACGAATTAAGGTGTCAACAGACTAACAGGTAGGGTCATTGTCGATGTGCTCGAAATGTTTCAGAGCCCATGTAGTCCCAGCGGCAGTTTCATCTCGCCGTCTTTGCCTTTGTGCATTCTGAAACCGGATGTCGTCACTACACCTCGGAGTGGCAGTGATGAAACCCTACCTCAATCCTGCTCTTCTCTTTTGCGGCAGTCTCAAAGTCACCCTCCCTGATACCCTTGGCAACACCATACCACAAGTGCCTGCTCTCCCATTCACCTTGTTCTCCGACTGGTGCGACAGTAACTTCTTCCTTAGGAGTCGTAACATCGTGAAACGTGGCACCGGTTGACTTGTCGGTCGACGTGGTGTGCCACGTTCCTTGAATAAGACGCTCAGAAGAGTGTGCAGGATGTGTAACTGTCGCTTTGAACGAGTGGGAGGTCCCAGAGAAGTACCCCTTGCCCTTGTACTCGATCTAACATCTTATCATGAGCGTGTGACTGCTCGCTACGGAGAGTGACCATACCACAGACTGCCAGCCGTTCGACCCCTGGATGTAACTCGTGTCTGCTAGCTCGATATACGGAGAGCCATACCAGAGACCATCGATGCGAAGGCGTGGAAGGGTGATCAAATACTCCTCCTTCGCACCAGATGGCAGGGCAACCGTCAGGATGGCATGACCGACCTGCTTAACGATGATGCTACCACCTGGCTATACGTGTCAGCCTGTTGTGCAAAGGCACAAAGAGAGCACAGCCAGCTACGGACCGCTGAAGCTTGTCTTCTGGGCATTGTGGCCATTCAACACAATACCCTTTGCATTATTTGCTATGCGATAAGCAGTAATGGGAGGGTGGTGTGAAACTTGTTCAACGACTAGGGTAGTCTTGCCACCCCGTTCCTTCGTCTCCGGCCAATAGCCGTAGAACAACCTGAGGTCGTCAGCTAAGACACCTTAGCCTCGGTAGTATACTCACTCTCCGAGTACGGGGTTCAAAGGCCTGGATCACGATTAAGCTTGGACTGATAGGTGACGGGACGTAACTTACTTCTTCTCGGACCCCATTGATTCATTGCGTGAGGTATATTGGCCTTTGAGGGTACTCTAGAATGTGTAGATGAGCTCCAACCAGCACAAGAACACGGAACAAGCATTACAATGAACCATCGCAGCACAGCCAATGCACGGGCTTCTTCTGTCTTGCCATCTGCGATGTTCGCAAACAACTGTGGGCGTTCACACCAATAGGCTACAAGCAAATCGGTGTCAACTACCAAAATCCCACGCAAGGAGACACACCGGGAAATTCAGTGAGCGACGTGGGTGACAGGATGAACGGCGGTGCTGTCATGGCCGATAGATCCCCCGTAAATCCAGCGAGGCTGTGAAGATACATGATTCAGCATACTAGATCACTTGCATAGGAGCTTTGACTGACGATTTCAGGAACGATGTCCAACTGCTCTTCTGCGCTGCGGGCACGGCCTATAGGGTCACGGACGAGCGTATGAATTGGATGTTCGACATACGTGCAGATTTACATTTATGTTGGTTATGGTCAGATCTACGGAAAACCTTGGACAAACTTGCCTCGCCAGCTTGTTCAGACATTTTCGTTGAAATTATTGCGGGGTGGGGTCGAGGTGAGTGGGCAAGAAGAAACAAGATCATGAAGCCGCGCCGCTAAACCCCATGGTGGGTTGGTCACGTGAAAAAGTCCTGGTTGCAGGCCCGAGTCGCGAAGAAAAGGGATACACAACTATTGGGATGGGGGCGATATACTACGACATGAGTAGGGCAACAAGAATGGACTATAACGCTTCCTCTGCAGAACGCCGCACCAACCGTCGCACCTTCTTCTTGTAAGCTATCGCTATCTGTGAGTGGTTGCGATCCTGGGTGTGCAGAGAAGCATACCAGTTAGATCGGTGCGGACTTCTTTTGCTGCATCCACGTTAGCTGGGCTGTCCGTGTTGGGGGTGTCCGAAGACAAAAGAGAGATCACGCTGATGAGCTATGGTATACAATAATCAGCCTCCACAAACAAGAGATTCAACGACAATCGCACAATGGTCTCAACCGTATGAACGGGCATCCATCGCTCACCCGCATCCTCATAACCATACTGGTCATCACCAGGCGCATGCTGACCGAGAGTCAATAAGCCCGATCCGAATGATTCTGCATGATTCTCACCAAGATCGAAATGCATACGACACCATCTGGGTAGACTGCGTTGCATGTCAACATTTAGATCGTCTCGTCGCTCAAAGATTACTCAACTGTTTGGGTGCCACATCGGAGTGAGGAACCTCATCTTGGGAGGCAGTAAAGGATACTCGGGTGGAAAAGTCAATCGGGCCTTGAAGAAACCACCCTCGCTGGGTGAGAAGGGGGATCAACAGCAGAACATATCTGGTGACAGGGGGAGTATTCACTAGAAAGTGTCAGGTGGCCTTGCGAGGAGATCAGCAAGGTGGCATGGTGCAGCGAACCCACAGAAACGACTGACCCGATAATCATGACGTCCCATTCATATAGATTGTTGTCATCAACGAGTCCTTTTCCCATAATTCTGTCAGGAATCCGTTGGAGATCAACACCATGAAGGGACATTGCCCGTACCTGCGGAAAAGCCCTCTACGGGATGCTTCGTGAGCTCTGTAAGCTGGCGGCGAAGCAGGATGGAGTTGGATGACTGTGGTGCTGGCGAACGGGACATTGGAAGTGGACGATGTCGATGAGGAAGCAGTGAACGAGGCCACCTCGCAGAGGAGTGCATGGTCAACGTGATCGTGCGAACCAGCTACAAGACCAAGTTGAATGTCATGGCATCAGCACTTCACTCACCCGTCACAGCCGCCAGGATAGACCGAGAAACCGCCATCTTATGCGGCGGCGACAGATTCAGATATGTGTACAAGTGCAACTATGTACACGGAGCTTTCTGGCGCATCATGCATGCTGCGTTAATCCGCCATGTGCAGGTACCCTTATGCGATGCTTAGATTACAGTCAAGTCACTGAGGTGTTTCGCCTCTTCACCAGACGAGTTGGACGCGTTGAACAGGGTTTGTCCGCTAGTACCGAACGCGGCATCGTTAGCACTGATGTGCTGTGACAAAGGGGTTCGGCGCACTAGATGCCATGGTGTCTCCATGGATGCCGGCAAAGCCTACTCGCTCGCTGAGCTATCGTCTATAGTAAGTCGTCGTTGACTTGGCGATTGATTGGGCTAAGAGCCCTAGCTACATGGAATCGGTCCCTCCTTAGAATATTGTAAGCCTTAGAGACTGTCATATTTCGATGCAACCCCTGATTTTGTCATCGTGGTCATCAGTGTATTCGATCCACGTGCTCCACGGCGATTTAACAAGTGTGGGTTGATTTTTCCTATGTGAGCTCCCACAGTGAAGGTTTTCCTGTTCTCAGTTCAATATCTTCATCGATGAAGATTACAATCCGCGGCTACCTGATTTCGGACTTTCCACTGCACTCGAGAAGCTGCAGACTGGAATGACATACTTGGATCGGCGTTCAACCGACCCTGGGGCGATACGATGGGCTGCGCCAGAGCTGTTTGATGACGCATATGAACCAAAACCGTCAGTTGATGTGTATTCATTTGGCTGTATCATGCTTGAGGTGGGCCGACTCTCTTGCTCGTGGTAGCGGATTCAGTATTGACGACTCGAGGATAGGTATCTGGTAGCATCCCATGGGAAGGAAAACCTGTGAGGGTTGTCATCGGGTTAAAGATCGTGCAACGCAAGTTCCCAGACCGTCCATCCTGTCTCCAGCTTCAGGACAAGCATTGGGCACTAATAGTCATGTGTTGGCTGCGCCCTAAGGAGCGTCCGAGTGCACCGCAAATAGTATGCTATCTCATTGATCTACAGTCAGACGATTCGAGGGGGCACCATTGCGTACAAGAGGCAGTTCGCTACGGCACCGACTATTCATCAGCAGGGAGGAAAAGAGCCCTTCTCGTCGCCATCCGGCGTGTCCAAAGTGAACACAACTTACATGACGTCCATTGGGCCCATCGAGATGCTCAATAACTTTATCGCAACCTGATAAGTAGGTTTCAGCAGTCGTGTTGTTGTTCGCAATCTCACCCACCAGATTCGCAAGGCTATCATGCAGAAGATATTGTCCTTATGTAATCTTGGGTTCTCCTATT
Organism: Boletus rubroflammeus; assembly: GCA_038090375.1. Classification (NCBI taxonomy): domain Eukaryota; kingdom Fungi; phylum Basidiomycota; class Agaricomycetes; order Boletales; family Boletaceae; genus Boletus; species Boletus rubroflammeus. The sequence goes on along the minus strand of JBBPMQ010000589.1, from coordinate 2,208 downwards.
CACCACCAGATCTTCAACTTCCTTGCAGTCACCTCGTCAGTAATGCTTCAGACAATGGTCATTTCTTCTTCTACTGTAAGTTGTCACGTTCTAGTTGCAAAGCTACATGTCGGAAACATGAAATTCAGATACTGGACATGGCTTCTCAGATCTCGAGGAAGCCAACAGGGCAAAACAAGGTCAGTGGTTCTATGTTGTTGTTACAACAATTTCCTTGCATGGATATTAACACAACCTCAGAAATTATTACCGCGGATGGAATGACCATCTGTGACGATGTAAATCCAAGTTGTTGATGTTATGCTCGATCTCGGAGCCATGCAGATCTTGCATGGACACTTTATCACGCCTCTGAACAAAGTAACAGGCGCAAAGTTATTTGTGCGTGCATTTGTCAAAATTGTCCATCTTACTGAGATTCTGCCTAGGCCCTCTTCGATTGCAGGGACTCCGAAACATTACTAGGTACGTGATGAACTTGACTTGCTCATGACACGCCCGTAGTGCGACTAAACAAGCAATATTTCCGGCAAGTAGACCTCTCATCATCTCCACAGCCAAACTTTGCCATCTTGTGTCAAATAAACTGGAATCTGAATCCCTGGCTGACACGAGGGCGGAAACGGTTACACAGCGGCCTAGTGTGGTAGGAGGTTTAATTGTTGGACCCACTACATCACGATCAACCATTTCTTTGTCTGCATGCAGGGACAGACAAACAACACACGATGACGAGCGACAGTTGACCTTTACAAAAGGTGATCCACTCTCAGATCCAACTGCGACACTGCATCATTGGGTGATCACGACTTTGATTGATAGTTCTTCCTCGACGCTTTGGCCACGAGACCCGATATGCGAACACGATGCGGAGCATTTTTGCAGAGTGTGCTCGCCAAAGATGACATGGCCTTTCAGCTCTGGACCCAAGAGCCAAGGGTGCGTAGTCAAGATTTAGAACGTTGCGTCGCACGTCTTTTTGCTTACCTAGAAACTCAAAGTATTCTACGACTCCCTACACAGTATGTGAATCACGCATATGGTAGTTTCCTCGACCCATCACATGTACTTTGCTTGATCTACAGCACTTGACCAAGAGAGTGGGATTTTGATTTCATGGAGGGTTCAGACACATTTTTTCTTTGCTGGGTCGCAGTGTACGACATCTTTCATCCGAAACTGATTGTACAGGGTATAGCGTACTCCGCGAGCACACTGAGATATTGGTGGGTTGTTCATACCTCGTGCTCACCCGCACCTACGACACGACTTTGAATGCAAGAGGGTGACCCTGCACTACAACACACGTTTCGTGAACTCCAAGCCAAGAGGATCTCGATCATAGAATTCGAGATTCGTAGCAACATTGATAAATATTATACCGACACCACAGTCAGCACAGGTAAATCGGATATGCGACTTGACAACGTGCGCGGCGAGGCGGCGAGGTGAAATATACATATGATGAGCTCAGTGACCTCGGTATGTGTACTTGATGGATAAGAGTTGGTGCAAAGCGCGTGGACACGGAGGGAAAACCTATCTGATATTGAAGATCACGCACGGCTTCTAGATAAGCCAAAGAGAACATCTGGGGGCTGGTATAAGTAGTAGTTCTGCACTGAGCATCGAAGAGAAAACGCCCCGAACAAGGAATTGACGCTCGGACTACTTTGATGGATATTGTCCCCAGTGGGTTGCTGTGGAAGGGTTCTTCTCGGACATGACATCCCTGTGCTTAGCTTTATTAGCTCCATAATATAATAAGTAGCAGGACCATCTTCCTTCAGGTTTGACTAGCTATTTTTCACCCGCAGTTGTGCCTTCGGCACAATCATGCAAGTTTTATTGTCAGAGATTATCTTCCACTGTTGTGCCTTTGGCACAATCATCTGAGTTTTCATTGTCAGAGAATATCTCCCACTGTTGTGCCTTTGGCACAATCATCTGAGTTTTCATTGTCAGAGATTACCTTCCACTGTTGTGCCTTTGGCACAATCATCCAAGTGTTTTTTTAGGTCCTCCAAAGTCTTCATGTATACATGTTCAAATGAGATGCTTTTTAAATAACAAAGGTATACTACAAATCATAATTCCAAGTTTCTAAATACTTCATTCCAAACTACATTTGTAACTTTGGTGTTTTCTTCATTGTCTGGATCATGAGGAAATAGAACTTTGATGTTTCTGGGATGGGTACAACGTGAA
>JBBPMQ010000588.1:0-13861 GCA_038090375.1 Boletus rubroflammeus | reverse complement strand
TCCTTGTGTGGCGGTCAAGGCTTCTAGGGTCCGCTGCATGGCGAACAGAGCGTCTTGCAACGCTGAGATCTGATCTGCCTGCGTTGCCATTGGTGAGGAGGGTCGGGAGTCAAGCGGGGCGTTTGATTCTTGCTCGAATCCGGAGCTGTCAGGGCTGTGGGATTGGTGCGACGACCACAGCTTGTCTGATGGGGTAGAGTTGGAGTGCTAAAACTTGCTCCCTTGTCCTTTCCGCGTCGTAGCGGGTGATATCGTGTTGGTTGAGAAAAGGCGTGTCATACCTTAACTCTGCGCGTATGTAATCGAGCACGTGTACTCGGAGGTTTTCTGCTTCGTTGGGCCCTTCGTAGGCGTCGTTGGGGTCGATCTCGGGTGTGAGTTCCCATAGATCTACTGCGATCTCTTCTTCCTTTTTAGGGAAGAAAGGTATTATCCTTTGTAAAAAAAAAAAGATATCGCGAGGATCTTAATCACTCTAGCGACACGAATCAGGCCAATAGCCTTCCTGACTTCATAGAGAAAAATAAACGTAACCTAAGTGGCACGGGCACAATACGCTCTTGCATACCACTTTCGGTCTAAAGTAACTAAAGGTAAACAAAGGAGCCACACGAGGACTCGCGACGAATCACAAAAGAAGTAAAAGGGGATTTGGAGTGGTGTTTAAACCAATTGAGAGCGCTCGAGCTCACTCCTGTGCCGCACTAACAGCTAAGCACCTTCTCTGGTCTATAACCAGGGTATACGTAAAACAAAAGTGCCAAATGGCAATCGAAAGAAAAGGTTTCGTCGAAGTTCCCCAAAAAGGCTAGGGTCCGCCTATATACCCTTAAGACTGGGTGTAGCCTATGAAGCGATGTAGATGTGAAGCAACGGAAGTGATAGACAGTCAAGTTCTAATGTTGACAACCTCAAATCTAAGAAAGACTCGGGTTGCTTCACACCAGAAAATGCTTTAGAGACAAGAGTTATGAGGGAAACCCAACAAGAACTTGACTAGAGTTCTTGTGGCGTCGATTGCACACTACTTATACTACTCTAGTTGTATGTACATGTTTGTCTACTGGTCTGTGCATCAAGTAGATAAGACATGACATCATAGATAAGAGATACGAGATAAGGGTCTAGACGTTTCTAGCCCTTCGGTAATTAAATAGGTGTGGAGAGTCACGTGACTGGTCTAGACCTGGATCACGTGATGAGTCCAAACAAAAGATAAGATCATGTGATGTGAAAGGTGCACGTGTTGTCACGTGACCATGGAAAATATCATGTGATTAGAAAAAGAAAGAATAGAAAATTAAAGTTCGTAACATTCGGTAATTAAATAGGTGAGGCGAGTCACGTGACTGGTCTAGACCATGGATCATGTGATGAGTCCATGTGACCGTGGAAAATATCACGTGACTAGAAAATGAAAGATTAGAAAATTAAAGTTTGTAACACTCCTCCTCATTGAGGTTGCAAGGGCTCAGTCAGCTGTCCGTTGATCTGAGAAGGATCTAGCTCAGGCGCAGCTAGACGAGACAGCAGCCCTTGGCAATCTCTACAGATGTCGTGTTGCGGAGATGCAGAGGAGGTTTGATGTCGCTGAGTCTCAGCTTGGGTCCATTCGTAATTCCATTCAAATGAGTAGAGGCATCCTTTGCGAAGGTTCCCTCCACAAGCGTCATCGTCAGACTTCTACTTCAAGCATTAATATTGATTATGAGCCTGGTATGTGCTTCATTAAAAATCATGGCGTTCTCAATCTCACAGTCTCATCATCACTCAGATCGAGCATCACCCAACATGTAGTAGATCACTGCAGCCATGCCCCCTTTCCTCCAGTTGTGCTATATTGTTGTAGATCTGAGTTTACGCCATGTTCTGTATCTCAACTGTAATGCCTTTGCTGTTGCCTGACCCCCTCCCTACATGTCTAAGAAAGAAAAAAAAGCTGTGAACTACTGTGAACTATGACGAGCTGTAACCAACTACATCACTGTGCCGCTGCTGGACTGTAAGGGCGCTGTAATCGACTGGATTGACATGCCGTTGTGGGGCCGTGTGCCTGGACCGCTTGTAGCCACTCATACCTCTGTGGCCCCGCCGAGGTGTAATTCTGTAAGTGCTGTCATAATGCTGTAAGTGCTGTCATAATGCTGTCAGAACTGTCCCAAAATAAGGGGTTTGCTGATGAAGGTCGGATACGAGGGGGTATGTTAGGGGAATCGCCCTGTAAACATAGGGAATATGAGTTCCCTACATTTCCTTGAAGATGAGAGAAAGAAGAAAAGAAGCAATGGCATGTGTTCGGTGTTCAGTCCGGTCATGTGACTAGTCATGTGACTTTCCCATGATCACGTGTTAGTGAAAAGATTAAAGTAAAGTAAAAAGGTAAAGTGACATGTACGATGAAGTGTAAAGTAGGTCCGTTTCGTAACAGTATGTGGTGAAGGCACACTTGTACCTCAATATGTGTCAGACAGGAAATGTAGTAATGTATGTGGTAAGATTAACTGATGAAGAAAGGAAAGTTGGGACAGTTCCGAGCCTTTCCGGGTTTTCTGGGTCTTCCGAGATTTCCAAAATAGCGTGGGAAAATTCTGGAAGTAGTTCCGGAATGGACTTTCCGGACTCGGAAGGCCGGAACTGCACTTCCAGTGCATGGCTTGGAAGTGATGGGATCAGAACCCTTTCAGAAGCTAGATCTTTCTGGATGTCTGGAACACTGGAACAGCTTCCAGGATCGGTGATACTTTGTCACATACAACACATTTGACTCCTTCTATGTCAACAAGTATGCCGACCACCACTCATTCATGATTGCATCTTGATTTGGCAACCTCACACACATGACTCCGGGCCTTCTCAATTACAGCGCTCCGTTGTCAAATCTGTAAGATTATGGGCTAAATGGAGGAGCGGAGCGTGACAGCTATACGAGATAAACTCAGTCGTTTGTGGGACAACAGACTGACTATGTATTCACCTATACGAGATAAACTATGTACCAGGTAAGTAACGAGAAGAGTGATAAGTGTTAGTAGCTCACCTCAGTCGTTTGTGGGACAACGGACTGAGGATGAGCACTGTTGTGCAGCAGTCTATATACTTCGTGGCTATAAGTACTGTATCAAAAGGGGATAAATGATAGAATGAAGGGTCAATGGAGTGGCATGCAATGAGTATCGTCATGTAGCCAACTGGGCCATTCGGGCTATGTATATAGGAAATGGAGAGCATATGGTGATGAACAAAGAATGTATCGTACGGAATCGGTGGCGCGCATGCTTGCGCATTTCGACAAAATCGTGTACCCTTAATTTTGTACGGAACATAAATGACTTCCCGGGTACAGAAATTATCTTAATTAGACTACTTAATCCCTTTTCTAATTGTGACTCGAGAGAATCCTGATTCTGCTTGAGCAAAAACTCACTCCTTAGTCGTGCCTTAGCAGTTCCTTACGCTAATTTAATCACTTTTGGTACTTCTTCTTGGCGGCTAAGAGCGCCAAGTTGGGATAAGGCCGTGGTCCAATTGCTGATGTAATCGCATGACTCTAACCCGGGGTACGAGTGCTTACGCTCAGCCTGAGTACCGTATCATATTTTTCGGACGCAATGTACCATGGGTGTTGTTTACCTCCTTTATGGACACGGGTTTACTGGAAGCTTATTTGCAGGTGAGATAAACAAGCACTTGTTAAACTTGTTGTACTGTCATGGTTTCTTGAGAGCCGAAAAGCCGAAAAAGGTCAGATAAGGGTTTTGCTAATTTGCTGATGTTGAAGCCAAGCTATGGCTGAGGCTATGATGGTCGAATGCATGGCTCATTGCCCCGTTGGGTGCGTTATGTTCCTTGCTGCTGGCAGCTGATGTGAAATTTGTCGCAGCGCAGCAAAATCGAGTTCCGCATTGACTCCGATAATACAGACAACAGTACTTGAACCGCTGACGAGCTGTAGTCTTGCTAACCACCTCGCCAAGCATGCTGGGCAGCGGACCGCTCTCAGTCCCCAATGGGACTAAAAATGAATACACAGACCACGTCTCATACGTCGCCGCAGCTGCATCGCCAATGGTCCGCTTCGGGGACAGTGTATCGCGAACTCTTTGACGCAGTCGCTGACCAAAACTAAACTGCGCGCATGCCACCTTGCATTTTTTCTTTGAGTATATAAGATCACCAGTAGTCGGTTTGTTCCTCTTCATCAGATTTTTTTCCTCCCCTGACTCCTCATTCACGTTCGGGATGAACTTACAGAACCTCGCGATACTGGTTGCGCTCATCCCATATGCACTGGGATTTCCGCGCCTAGCGAACTTCCCAGAATATCGTTCGCTCGCGGGCTTGTCTCCAGAAGAGGTCCGGGTTGTAGCGCGAACCTTTAGTAGCACCCCCGGTGCACAACCTGTCCCACCTCCTATCAACGACACGTCCGCAAAGCTGGTGTATGACTCGGCCCACCCATACCAGCCTGATCGACCAGGTGATATTCGTGGTCCTTGCCCGGGATTGAATACCCTTGCTTCTCACGGGGTAAGTGATCGGAGTTCTCGGTGACGCAATTTACCGATGAACATATTTATTTTTCAAAGTATCTCAATCGTACTGGCGTGGCCACTCCGGCTGAGATCATCAATGCTGCCCAGGAAGGTATGTAGACCCCACGGGTACAGGGATCCTTGTGAAGATTTTAATCTGAAACTCACAGGTTTCAACATGGGATGGGACTTGGCTGCGTTCGTCACTTATGGGGTGTGTACGAGCGTGGTCCGTCGTCTTGTTATCTCTGCTAACGGATGGATGGTGTTTGGAAATGAAATAGGCATTTGTCGTGGACGGGAACCATTTGACGAACCTGATGAGCATTGGTGCGAATGCGACTGCAGATGGTCAACTCACTCCCGGACTTAACATCCACGGCAACTTTGAAGGTAAACCTCGTGCCTCTACTATGATTTCTTGCGTACTGCCGATAAGCACGCGCTGATGACTGCTACTCCCCAGGTGATGCTAGTACCACTCGTGGAGATTATTATTTCGGCAACAACTACAGTTTCAACGAGACCTTGTTTGAGCAGGTAGGTATGGCCACCACCCGTATCTATATTGCTCATTACTTTCGCAGCTCGTCTATGCCGCCAACCTAGTCGGGGGCGGCATGATCACCGTCGAATCTGCATCCCTGCAAAAGGCCCTCCGCATCAACGACTCCATCGCACGCAACCCGACATTTTCGTTCGATAGCCCCCGCTACGTAACCGCCTACGCAGAAACGACCTTTCCCCTCGCGTTCTTCGTTAGCAACCAGACGGTGAACACGACGATCAACGCTACGTTGGACGACGCGCGGAGTTTCTTCCAGCTGCACAAGTACCCCGAGGGGTTCTATCGTCGTCAGGGCGCGTACGGCTTTACCGAGATCGGCATCGTGTTTACCGAGGTATTCAACTTGATCGGGATGCCGCCGGGTCGCAATGAAGGGGTGGGCAACTATGTGCCGAATCCACAAGACCCTGGGAACGTACGTCGATCTCTCTTGCTCCAGCACACCCGTGCTGATTTTTTTTTCTCAGGCGTGCTATGCGTACCAGAGACAGGTCAACTTGACAGTTCAGCTGTACCCCAACCCGACTTCCCAGCTCGAAACTGCGATCAAGGCCAACTTGGCCACGTTCTACCAGACGCTGCAAGACCCGACTTGCGGACAACTTTTCCCATTTGGGGTGTGAGAACGACCAAACCGCCGCGGAGCGATGGTTGAGGATGTTCATCACAACCTTCTAGAATAGATTTTCGAGGTATGACTAGGATCTATGGGTGGTGATTTTACCAGATGTACCTTGTCAAGCGTGTGGGGCGATATATTATTTTTTCGTGGTCTCACTGCTCGTGAGTCGTAAGTACAAAGTGACTTAGTAAGTATGCCGCAGTACGGTGCATTTACCATCCTGAGCCATTGATTGTTAGGTAATCATATCACCAACGAGAAAACCACCGCATACGAATACGTCGTACTATACGAACCCACGCATGAATCCAGAATAATAATAAATGTGTGTATATGCGGTATGAGGGGTTTATTTTATTTTATTTTGGTTTGCCGAAATATATTTATATATATATACGCCGCCCATCTTGACTTGCAACTTAAGGAGGTCCCACATCGATTCTTTCCTTCGAAAGCCTCGCGAACGAAGGCCTGCACGGCGACGACTCTCCCAACCGGATCTCACCAGACCGAATTCACGTTCACGCAGACACCTCATACGGGTGTTAATGGATCCGGGCGCCAACGACCGGATCCTGGTATCGCCGCACTCAAGTTGCTCTTTCCCGCAATTCATCCCGGTGGGGTCCCGACGGAGAGATAAAGAAGGGGAAAGAAGATGGCCCGACAACACATCCATCTTCGTATAGCATCCTAAATCCTCGTGGCTGTTATTTAAATCCCCTGGGAACCCATCGACGCCACATTCCCCCCTTCGACCCGACGAAAAAAAAAACCGAGACAGAGACGTGGTTCTAACTTTCTATATCCTCTATGTCACCCCGATGCAATACGTACGAAGGTATCCGGACATCAGATTCCCCCTGTTCTTCAGCTGGAAAGGTCAAGATCAATCTGAGATGCTGACGACGAGGGATGCATGAATACGACATACGGGTAGCGTGCCAAAAGTATACAACCAGGCCCGACATGACCACGGCGAACGCAGGAAAGTATAACCAGTATGGGGAGTAATGCTATTGAAGAAGAAAAATGTGGCGTGCGTTAGAGGCGTTCGGGCAGCCCGGAATATTAAACAAGGTACGTACAAAGAGGAAGAGACCTTGTCCGTCTAGGATCAGTATTGCATGACCAAGGGTGAGTGAGACGACATACCGAAAATAAGTCCATAAAAGTCGCTGGTAAGTAGGGACATGTTAAAGTAGGAAGACGATGCGGCGCGGTAGAGCAACGGCGCCAGGGAGAAAAACATGAAGACGGCTGTCACTTCGTCAGTTTCTGCCCATCCCTCACGCGCAAGAGAGGGCTTACATAGCGTATATATGAGCAAGAGGCAAACTACAATCGGGTCAGTGTGTGGCAACGCAAGGTTTGAGACCACCTACTCGTCCCACTGTCCCACGGAGCAACCGCAACCAAATCCCGTTCCAAAACGAATGCTTGGATGCCGCTCACGAGGGCGCCCCACATGCCGAGTTGTCCAACGACCTGGGAATTCATGCAAACAGGATCACGGGAAATGTTGGATGGCATACGCACCTCGTAAAGCGGTGAGCGTCTCACAAAGAACTCTTCTGTCGCATTCGCTGTGCCAAGAGTGAGTCTACCTGGTTCATGTTATATTCATCCGAGTACATACAAATGCCAAAGAGCGTTGCAGCCACGACCATCAAGCCGTCTCCAAAGCCACGGCTCTCAGCATATCCATCTTTACCACTGGCCAAGTCGGACACGACGAGGAGGCAGAGCCCAGCGATGGAGATCACGACACCCTGGAGGATCGAGTCGACACGAAACATCGCCAAGCGAAGTATACTGAGACCTACCAGTACTTGTGTCCAGTGGTACCTTGTTCTCATATATATCCAACTAACCAACAGGCACACCGGGATAGCCCATCTGCGAAAGAGGTTGGCATGAAAACACAATCATAGACAAGTATCTTACGCGTCTAGCAACATGCACGACAAAAGGTCGGTATAGCCATATGCCTTTTTGCCAGTAAAAAGGTCAAGTTTCGGAGGATGGAGACAGGTTAGATGTGCACCACTTACCTTGACAGCAAGAAAGTTTCCTTGTGCATCACCAAACGCTAAGAGAAAGTCTAGAACGAAAAAGTTTGAGGAAGAACAAGAATTAAACCCTATAGCCGGACGACCCACATTTCCATCCATCCCGCATTATGAGCTTTCCCCAACCACCCAATCCATCTGGAGAGGTGAGTAAATGAGGGGTGGTTTGGAGGCCGGTACTCACATCGATGAATGGTATAAGGTGTATATACGACAAAGATGGAGAGATAACTATGATACCAAGCAAATATGATGGCGCACATGATCACAGAAGATGTACAACTTACGTGAAGAATGTTTGCGTACTGGGCAAGATCCAATGCCGCTCAACTAACTCAGTCGTCGTGACGGACGAACATGTGACGCAGAAACTCAATAGTTGCCCACCGAGAAGGGCATACATAAAAGACGGCGTCCAAAGACTGAGGAAACGCGCGTATAGACTTTTGACAAACGACGTTGGAGAGTCAAAAGTGATCAAAGGGCGAGTTTGCTGCGTCGCGGGGTACATTGACACATGATCGACGGACGAAGAACTACCAGCTTCATCTGGTTCATTTCTTTTGCAGGATGATTCGGCGGGCATGTGGAGGAGCTGGTAATCGTCCTGTAATGGATCTGGTCGACGATGTTGAGTTTGTGGAACAAGCCACTGTTTCCATTGCGCGATAGCATTTGCTTTGATTGAAAGAGACCGTTAAGTACGCCTTGGGAAAAGTGGTACAACGCAACTCACGTGCTCGCTCGACGACACTTTCCATAAAAGACGATCTTACCCGAGGAAAGAAGGCTCCTGGGGATTCAGCTAAGCTGGCAAATGGCGGCGGATCTGAAGTTCCTATGGAAGTTGTGCCTCGGGTAGTCGGCGCAAGCGACCTATTCACGAGCGGTGTCGTGACGGCACAGCCTATGGGAATTTGAAGTTCTGAACTAATTTGAGTCTTTGAAAAGCCACGAGCTTGATGGAAAGCCACAAAGCCCGGCACCCGTGCATGGCCGTGCATGGCGTTCCCAGAATCGGGCTGTGAGTATGATGAGTTGCTCGGTCTTTGAAGCTCACATACTTGGAAAGTGATAGTGATAAGCATATGTAGAATAATCGACCACATCTCTCTCCCCTTTGACATCCATGTCCACCAATTCATGTAACTCTGACCGCTCTTTTATAATAGTTGTCTTCTGCCTACTTCACATCCGAGAGATCAAACGATGAATCATGTTGGTTTTCGCCACGAGTAGTGTGCTTGTCGTGGGTGTTCGCCCGAGGCATTCACGCTGGTCTGTTTTTGACACGTCCCTGAATTCGTATTCGAGATCTGGCACTCGGAGAAAGTCAAACGTCTGTAGAGCGCCTTCCTAGCGCTCGGTTCTGAATCAGGTCCTGACGCGGCAGCGAGGAGACAAGGATGAGACGGACTAGAAATCTCGAATCAGATCGATATTACTATGCTTCAGATGTCGTTCGATCCAGAAATATTCACAGATGGGCTAGTCGAACTACTCGAGCGTCTTTCAGACAGAACTCAAACATTCCCAAATAGACGCGTCGCGTCATTGCCGGGACGTCCCGTTCACACGTGTCATCGTGACCATCACCCATAATTCTGTGGAGGACACGGAGACTGGATTGCGGGACGAAGAGACAATCATGTTGGGCGGATACGACTCTGATCATGTTGGCTCTGACGACGTGAGCACCCTTCGCTCACTCAAATCCGTGCTCATGTCATGAAATGCAACCCTGACATCAGATGGAAGCCATCCTCGAGATGTCTCGACATGAGCATCATAAAGACCTGGATATTGACAAGCCACCCAAAGAAGTGGGACAACCCTCCTATGTTCGAAAACACGAGATGAATGCCCGTTTGTCCGCTCTCGAATCAGAGATCAAGGGGGTCGATGAACAGATAGAACAACTGAAGGCTTTGCGTCAAAAACTACTTCAAGAGAAGCAAGAAATAATGCGACAGAATAACACGATTTCTAACGCAGAGTCTACTGGAAACATGACCACCAACGGCAAGGGAAAAGCCAGAGCGAGTGGAACGATTGACTATACCATAGAATTCGACTGGGACCCTCAATTAAGGGGTACAATGAAGAAGGTGTTTGGAATCACCAACTTTCGACTCTGCCAGCAAGGGTGAGCGGTATGGTCTTCATTTGATTCTGCACGTCGTTGAAGCAATCTAGAGTTTGCAACGCCAACATGGATGGCCGCGATGTCGTTTGCGTGATGCCAACAGGTTTGCCATTCTCTCATCTATGGTGGAGGTCGTCTTAGCTCTTATTCTTTCGAGAGGCGGCGGTAAATCGTTGACGTATCAGCTTCCAGCCTTATTGATGCCCGGTTGTACTCTGGTCATCTCACCCCTCATTTCGTTGATAACAGACCAGATTCTGCATCTTAGGGAAGCCGGTGGTAAGTCTGTACTCTTTACTCAACAATCGCGCTCACGATGGCATTGTAAGTCGATGCTGTCATGTTGACTGGCGGAACCTCCAAGACACAAGCGAGTGAGATCCAGCAACGGTTAACCGCAATGTCATCTTCACGAGGAGGAGCTCAACAAAAGGAGATAAAGTTATGCTATGTTACCGTACGTCTTTCTTCGGCCGGATAGACGCCTATGACTACAACCATCTGTAGCCTGAGAAAATCGCGAAGAGTAAGGGATTTATGTCCCTTTTGCGCAAACTCGTGGAGAACGGCATGCTAGGAATGTCCTCCGTCTACAGAAACGAACTTTTGAGTTGACTGAGACTTTTCAGCCCGTATCGTCATTGACGAAGCTCACTGTGTCTCCCAGCTAGGCCATGATTTCAGGTATAGTCATCCAAGTCGGAAAAAAGAATGTGCTAATTGCAAACGCCCACTAGGCCTGACTACAAAAAACTCAGTGTCCTACGACAATTTTTCCCGCACGTACCCATCCTCGTGCTGTCCGCCACGTGTCCACCGAAGGTCCTTCAAGACATTCTCAAGATTCTCCATATGAAACCCGTTGTGGATGGAAAAGGTAAGGGTGCGATAGGAATTATTACAGCCATGGGACCTACCTGTTCGCGCAGCCGCTCCCCGAGAAGGAACGATCTATTTCTCCGCACCGCTGTATAGGAAGAATCTACACTATGCGGTGGTTCCCAAACCCTCGTCTGCAAAAGAAATGATCAGCATCATGTCTGAGTACATCCTGCAGAAACACAAGAACGATAGCGGGATTATTTATTGCCTCTCGAAGAAGGTATGTCGATCTGACTCGCGTGCTAGCGAGCGTTTTCTCGAACAGACGACAGGACGCGGAGACGGTCGCGACTAACTTGCAAGAAGAAAGCAAAGGTCGAATTAGAACTGGCGTATATCACGCAGATGTTCCCGATGCTCAGAAGGAGGGGCTTCACAGACAATGGAGAGAGGGTTCTGTTCAGGTTGTTTGTGCGACGATCGGTAAGCCTTCGTTTGCGCCGTTTTACTCCAAATCGTGCGTACATGGATTTGTCCAACAGCGTTTGGACTGGGCATTGACAAAGGGAATGTACGCTTCGTACTGCATCATACGGTAAGGAGACGTCCATCTTTCCAGTGGTCGTTTGAGTCCTGACGAATATAGACATCTGTGAGTGGTACCTACCCTCCAACCCTCGCCGTCCGCATCATCTGACGGAGAGGTCAATTTTCCAGAAATCCCTGGATGGTTATTACCAAGAATCGGGGAGGGCTGGAAGAGACGGTGGAGATGCGGACTGCATTCTCTACTACAGACCCCAAGATGCCACACGCCAGTCAGGCATAACGTGTTCGGACACAGACGGACAGGCAAAGTGTGCGTATCACCTCGCTTTTTCGACGCCACCTCCCATGTCCACTGAACCGTCAACATCGCAGTACACGACATGCTACGCTTTGCGCAGGACATGCAGGAATGCCGCAAGATCTTGTTCGCCAAGTGTGTCTTCTCCCCACCCACACGCATCCAGCGCATTGATCACTATTATAAATGATTCATAACTCCTATTTTAGATACTTCTCGGCCTCCTCTGATCTTTCCGTGGCCTCATGGACGACTGAAGAATCGAGTGCGATGGATAAATGCGGACATTGTGACAATTGCACGCATCCTGTGGGGACGGTGTTTTACAAAGACGTCACGGTCGAGGCATGGCAGACTCTCAAGATCGTCCAGGCTGTTGAGACCGAAGGAGGGAGGCAAACGATCAACGGATTGAGCGATTTGGCGAGAGGGGCAGCCGGAGGTTCATTTGAAGCCGGGGGTAGGCGGAAGAAGAGCACTGAAAAGGTCCGCTTGGATTATAACGCCATCGCTGGAGGGACAGTCGTATTACCAAAAGATGTATGTCATCACTTTGCCTTTTTAATTTTCGCTTCTTCGGACACGTGCTCTACCATGAGCTGTACCACATCTCCTTCCGGACGTCGCTTTTTGTTTCTTTTCGCTGTCCCTCCTATCCGAAACTGACGACGATCGGGCGTTGGTTTGGACGTTTTCTAGGACCTCGAATCCCTCATCGTGCATTTACTCATCTCACGATACCTCGGGGAGGCGTTCTCATCCACTGCATACACTGTCAACGTGTACATCATACCAGGCGAGCTTGCTCTTCGACTTACTCGGTTCACCCGCGCCGATATACTGGCTGGCAAGGGTCCGCGAATCCATTGCTCCTTCAGACGGCACCAGCGAAGATCCTCCGCGATGGATGCGACCGCAGGTAAGAAGCGGAAGCAGAAGCAGCCGGGGCAGATCAATCGCGCAGATGTGGTCAAGGGCAAGACCAAGGTGAACGATGCACGGGCGCCAGGGGCGGCGGGACCGTCGCGCCAGCCACACCCACAGGCGAATGCGCTCGCGAAAAAGAAACGTCCGTACGAATACGTCGAGGCTTCAGAAGAGGGCGAGGAGGAGGATGAGATCGATGAGCTGGCGGACGACATCGACGATGGAGGTGAGGATTTCACGAATGCGATACGCAAGATCGACGAGGCGCCGCCTTCGGATGCGGAGAGCAGCGAAGATGGGCATTGGGATGGGGGCTGGGAGTATTCATTGCGGCCCTCGACAGGGACGTCGAAGAAGCGGAAAGTGAGCTTGCCACCCAAGGGACCTTCAAAGGAGGCGAACGAACTGGATTTCGGTGTCGAAGTGATATTATTGTCATCGGATTAGGGGGGGTTTCTCTTCTCCAATGCCTACAAGCAAAATGTTTGATACCTCCTGTATGTTATTTAGCACCACATCGACGGAAACTCACGACGGAAGGAAGCATGTATTATATTTGACGCTATGCGAATTGCATCAGTCCCCACCAGTCTTCTGGTAGTTCCATGGAGAATAAATTAAAGGCATACACCCGACACCCTGAAACCAGCAGAGTCGAGACCCACATAACCCCCCACCTCCAAATCCAACCTTCCTTTCAAACCTTGTCCAATCCTGGATGTGATGACGACGACGAGTCGGAAGAAGAAGAGCGTGGCGTGTGTGCATCTGCAGCCAAGATCTCTCGGGAGGCGATACTGCGCGCACGTATCCTGGATCCGTAAAAGAACAAAACCTATAATATCATTTACAAGAACCACATTTATGAATCAGTTTACGCCCGTCTATCCCCAACCAATCATAAACGCAAGGGGGCGTGGGGAGGAGGGGAGGAGGAGGAGAAGGAGGAAAGGAGACTTGGACGTACGAACGGCGTAGGAGCCATCAAGAGGGAGAGAATTGCGAAGAGCGTGAGCGCCCATTTGTACGTCAATGTGGCAAACATTTGTTGGGTGAAGAGCGGAAATACCAACGCCATCGTGCTTCCTTGTGGAAAGATCGATATCCGAAATGAGGATGCAAGTTCAGGCGGCCGAGTTTGGATGACGTACGTGATAAAGTCTGCCCCGCTTGGGCAGAAGATGCATATGTGTTGTAACTGGTTGACGTCAATCGAAGGGAAACAGTCCTCACGAGATCGGGAAGAACATACCAATCTGCGAGGTACAGGAACGCCACTTGGAAGATGATCATGACCGCGCTCATGAACAACTTCAAGACAGAAT
>JBBPMQ010000587.1:0-13864 GCA_038090375.1 Boletus rubroflammeus | reverse complement strand
AGTACCACCAAAATATAGATAAAAGCGTTCTGTACTTGCTGGGACTTACAGAGTTACTTGCCCTTTTCTTAGAAGATAAGATAAAAGAAGAAAAGGAAAGATCAAAGCATAGAAAAATGAAAGAAAGATATAAAAAATGAAAATTGACCATGGATTAGCCTGTAATCCTTGTGCTAGGAACGTCCTTGAGTTCCCCTGTAACACGATGGCTGCCTGTGCGGAGCATGCACCTTCCGCTCTACGGCCTGGGAGTAAGTGATGGATTGACCGGGTTAATATCACTCACCCTGCGCCTTCCCCCTCCTGTCCCCTCTACCACATCCGGGTGCCCGTCCAGACAACTTCTCGCATGCACTCTTGAGGTGCGTGCACGATCAGCATGTCCATCCTGGTGGCCCACAGCACGGCTCCCCACGCTGGACACACTTGGTGCATCCGGGATTGTGTTGGATCTTGCCGGGATACAACTCGACCTCTTCCGCCTCTTCTGCCACAAGGTCCTGGCGAGATCACTGCCAACCCGATGAGTATGTGCTGGACCCTGAAAGAATCGGACTCACCTTCCGTCTCATCATCCACACCACCCCCACTGACGTCGTACCGGAACGGCTGGATCCAATGACGGAAGGAGGAGTCACTGCCATCCACTCCTGGCCCGGGACTTGCAAACCCGGCCCGCTCATCCTCTCCTCCTTGCGCGCCTCCACTTCTGCCTTCTGAGCCTTCATCTTCTCTTCCTCAGCACGGATCTCCTCTTCCTTATGGAAGTTCACGGCCTGTGCCCACCGGGTATGGAACTCGTCTGCCTCACCGAAAAGGAGAACAGTGTCCTTCACAATCTGGGGTTTCAGGCCGAGACCCCGGAGTTGTTCCAGAGCAGATGTCATCGTGGTCTTGGAAATCACTTAGTAATCTGACCGATCTCAAGAACTAGCGGACTCACCATATCTTGGTTCCACAATTTCATCCACTGCTCCTGCTCCTCCACCAGATCGTCCCGATCGTCCAGAACGCAGCATGCGCGTGTCTCGAGGATTTCCACCACATCCGCCACCACTTTTTCTGCATCATGCTTTGCATCATCTTCCAGGTCCAAGTAACCAGTGAGTGCGAGGATTGAGGAGAGCTTGCTGGACATGGATGTAAGAGGAGATATGGTGAATGGTCAGAAGGAAGACGGCCATGGATTAGGTTTGGGGCTTGAATCGGTTTCAAATTCCGATGTTTATGCTTACATAAGCAGCATATCGCTGACTCGGGACAGTCAGCAGCAAAGTCCCTTGTGGATGTAGGGAACTCATATTCCCTATGTTTACAGGGCGATTCCCCTAACATACCCCCTCGTATCCGACCTTATCCAGATAAATCCCATCTGATTCTGCACATCCGCCCATGTTATCCATGTCCATTCAGTTATCCGGAACATCCGCTTCTTTTACCAATCCTCCAGACCTTTTCCTTTTATATCCTTCACCACATATTTATTCAGTGACACTTCCTTAGTTCCTCACTGTCTTTCAACCTTTCTTGTCACTTTCTATTTAGTTATAGTGGTTTCAAGTCCAGGAATACCCGGACTATAAAGTCTTGTACTTAGGATTATAAATCCATCTTTCTGGATCACCTTTCCCATGAGTTACTAAACATCGCTGAAGTCCCTGCTCGTGTTCCGCTGTCTATGTTGTGCACCATCATATCCTCCGCCGTATCCAACCCGCCGTTGATCCGCTCACATCCACTTCCTTCCGGAATCCGTCCAGAGTATCCTAACGTTGGGGATTGTAAGCCTTAGCTTCCTCACCGCTCTTTATAGAATCCCTGGGATGAACATATTGTACCCTTTTCTCACCCCCTTTTGCTACTGATTGGTTTAGGAACTTCCTCCTGACCTCTTTAGCTGTTTTACACTGTCGTTCCAACTTGTCATTGATTCTATGCATTGCATCCTTGAAGGACTTGTTCAACACCATGTATGAAGTCTTCTCAGCTTAACTACTGAAAAATCCTCAACAGCTGAAACCTCGATACCCGCCTTCCACTATGATTTCCAAAAGGTCGACCCGATGACCGCAGCTGCCCTGTCTATGATGACGAAGGAGATTGCACAGGTCTCATCAATCCATGCTCTCCTTGTTGCTCAGGTATCTGCTGCCGAAGACAATGCATTCGTTACTGCATATATGGAGAAGCTCACAGGCTCACTGCTACATAAAAACATGCGCTCTCTGAAGTTCGTCTGTCAGAGCCTCCTCTGCATCCCTGCAAAGAATACCAGACTCTTCAAAGGTGATTATGCAAAGGCACTTGTGCAATGGGTAAGCATATTGTCAACTTTGTTCACATACTGCTCAACCTCTCACAGTGCCAAGGAAAGCCTCTCTCCTGTGCCAGCAAGGATCGTCATATATTCGGTACTGAGGAGATGTTGCAGCGCCTTCGTGAGGTTATTCATGACACTAACACTCCATCTTGGTTAGGCTCAGTGCCAAGTAATTTTGGCAACGTCTCTGCTGGTACGATTAAAGTAGATGAGTGGCGATCCCTCATCACTGTATATCTACCACTCACTCTTATCAGCCTCTGGGATTCGAGTGACTCGGACTTCAAGCTAGTTCTTGATCATACCATGAAGCTTGTGTCTGCTGTCTACATTGCTTGTTCTAGGACCATGAGCTCCGAACGAGCTAACAAGTATCATCGATCCATTGCAAGCTATGTGGGCAACCTTAAACATATCTATCCAACATTCAATCTACAGCCTAATCATCATGCTTCGTTTCACATTTACGACTACCTCGTCCTTTTTGATCCCGTCCACTCATGGTGGTCTTTCCCTTTTGAACGTTTGATCAGGATCCTCCAGTGTCTTCCCAATAACCACAAATCTGGTTGGTATTCCATGGTTCATCTAATTTTCGCTCTAGGAGAACATGAGCTTACCATGCTTCAATCGTACCTGAAGAGGCAAAACTTCATTCTTGGTTATCTCACCCATGGTGCCCTCCCGCAGTTCAAGAATTCAAGATTCTACTTGATCATGCTTATGGCAGTGCACCCGGAGACAATGACAGCCTCACTGTATCTTCGGATGGTACTACTGCATTAGAAAAAGCAGTTGCAGTGCTGTCTGATCTGCAACAGCTCGTTAACAGGTGCACTTCATTACGCGCACACGTCAAACTCACTGGCATGGTTTACAGTCGATCATCTACTCATATTGGGAACTCTCTCATCATGTTCTACCCATCAGGCAGTCGCTTATTAACACCAGTTCCAGGCAGTATCAAGTACATATATGAGGCAGTGGGATCATTAATGTTTGCTGTTCAAAGACAGTGTACTTTGCCTGCTGACAGGAATAATGCAGATGTATTTGCTGCATACCCTCATTTCCCAGCCAAACTCTACTCCTCCACACTCTCCGAAACCTTGGAAAGTGTGGAAGTTGGATGGGTGACAGGTCACTATGCACGATGGACACTCAAGGAAGACATTGTAGTAGTTCTTTCATTAAGTAGGGTAAGAACTTTTTTTGTCATATTGCGACCGTGCTGATTTTTTACTTCACTTAGGATTAATTATGTAACTACTCATGGTCTGGGCGAGACGCAATCTCACGATCGTATTTTGGGTTTGTGCACTGTGTGCCTTAGTGTAGTCCTAAGTGTAGTCAAGGTCGGGAGTATAGTGAGCATGCAATGATCATAGTGGAAATGGGCAATGAGCGGGTCGTGAGCAGGCAACGATTGGGCAATGAGCGGGCAATGGATTTTGTTGCTGTCAGTACTTCAAATACTGACAACACGTTTATTCACCAGTTTAAATTATCTTGGTCCTTTGTTCACCTATATTTCAAGTTTCGGCTACAAGGCTAGATACAATAGAATTTGAAGTATTGTTTGGGAAGGGGTGTGAATCCTAAACTTAAAGTTATTGCCCGAATATAGTTTGTATCCAAACTTGTCATTTGAACCAACATTTAATACGAGAAAGGATGTTTGCCTGCACTTGAAATTTTACCCAGCATGTGATACATTGCCCAAATTCTAAGTTCTACCATGGCATAAATCTTAAACAGCTGTCTTCACATTTCACACAACATTTAGGCCTGTCCTAAATATTGGTATTTCTGTTGTGATATCCTAGTAGTGTGGACTTGGTAGAATTCTGTAGCACGGATGAATCTGAGTGGCTATACACATAAATTCAAACACCGAAATCTTAAACATCCTCACACTCTCTGCGACGGCTGCAAGAAAACATTGGTAAACATCATCAGCCACAGCATTGGACACAGCAGATGTCAAAAAAATGCAGGAATGTAGAACTAATATAGGGTTACATTTACCTGGTCAGGGGCTGAGGTATCCCAGAGCGCTAATGTCAATTTTTGTCACCCTGGTGTTGCACCTTCCACATGGAGATACCTCATAGGAATGGCTGGTGTCCTGCACCTCATGGTAATAAACAACATGCCTACAAATTCTCTTAATACTGTGCTTGATGTCCTGGATTGTTGTGAAACCTCTGTCTCAGAATTTATTTTGGCCTTGCTAACCAATCCATCCAAGTCCCTCTGCAATCATCATCATCAGCACGATCTTGTACAACACTCTTTGGATATCTTCCTTGCATTTCTACACCATCCGGATGCACACAACATCTTTACAGATCATAGCTTCAGTCATATCATGTGTATACTACATGAAGAGTTAACTGCACTCGCTTCTGAAGCCAACAGATGGCACTTTGGTGTGTCGAGAGCCACTATCAAGCAAATGGAGGACTTCAGCATCAAAGACACGGCCGAGAATGTATAAACAAACACACCCAAGTGGTGGAAGCTGCTTGGGGTGATTCTTGATGGCAAAAAGAAAGCAAAAATGGCTGATGGAATCTATGAATGTATTTTCATGCAAGGGTGAGTATTGTGACTTTTTATGTAGACATTTATGTCTGACTTACCTGAAAATTTGACAGAGTCGCTGTCTCTGAGTTAATGGAAATGGCATGGATGCCAGCTTTTGCAAGTCCAGAGACATTCTGCTGGCCAAGCATGTTTAGTGGAGTCACTACCATCCGGGTGGAACAGTAGGGGAATCCAAAAGGTGAGTGTCTTCCCCATCCCTGTACCCGCTGTGCAAATGACATCCTTGTTGCCTTGCAGTAAATCTTGATTTGCCAGAGGCACAGATGGATGCCAAAGGCTTTGCTTGTTTGTTCTTTAATCTCAGAAAATGTAGGTACATTGATTGATGATTGATGGGCAGATAGAGCTGTATAACTCAAGACATCATTTCTATGAGGTGTCTGTGACGCCGGTGTGACAAAAATTGACATTAGCACTCCAGGATACCTCAGCCCCTGACCGGGTAAATGTAACCCTATATTAGTTCTACATTCCTGCATTTTTTTTTGACATCCGCTGTGTCCAATGCTGTGGCTGATGATGTTTTCTTGCAGCCATTGCAGAGAGTGTGAGGATGCTTAAGATTTCAGTGTTTGAATTTATGTGTATAGCCACTCGGATTCATCCGTGCTACAGAATTCTACCAAGTCCACACTACTAGGATATAGCCTCACACTCAAAGCGGCGGTGTGTAGGAGCCTGGAGGTTTACCTGATTGTTGCACATCACTGAATTTGAAAAGTTTACATAATGTCATATAAAGTGATTATATACCCTGCATTAACCCACTTAAGGCAGCACTATCTCAGTACCAATTGACCCCTCAGAGGCCAGTTTTCTATGTTGGTTGTAATTATCCTCTCAGGCCTATAATCTGTGGAGGTTCTAAAAATAAATATCACCTGTAGATTCACATCACGCCTCTTGTGCCTCCCATGCCCCCAAAGGATACAGTTGTAGCTCCCTTGAGCCCTCATCTGACAGCCTCCTCACAGCATCCGAGTTCATGCAATTACCTCAGAGACCTCGCATGAATACCATACGTCAATGAGTTCTTACATATCCTTGCGTACCTGTAATGCCAACAAGGAGCAGCCAATGTAGTGGTCCGACGTGCTGACTGCTCCTCATTACTCCTTTCCGATACCTTCCAACCCACATTTCCCATTGATGCCTCCTTACCCTGGCACTCGAAGGGTGCAGCCATCAACGTCTGGCCTTGGTCACCATTTTTCAAGTCCAAAACAACCTAGAGATATGCACAAAATGTCTAGACTGGTCTCTATTCCTGGCCAATCTGCTCGACATCAACAAAGTCTTGCGCAGTTGGCAGAACTGCTCAACTGCTCACTGCATCTGGATCTTCCTCCCCAACCAACTCCATCTTCATGTTTGCAAAATAGTGTCAACGACAATGAGTACCCTGACGACTTTCTCATGGACACTGACATGGATGGACCTCTATTTACGTTTGAGGATGGCCCTTTCAATAATATGGGTGAATCTACCCTCGAGTATTCCATGTCCTTGATGATGTAATCATGCCAACGCCATGCAATGCCTGTACACCAACTGGAAAGTGCTCCTTCTGACACTGGTTAATCCATATTTGCAATATACCACATGCACTCTTGGTCTTGGGAAGCCCCTTGAAACCATCAGCAATCATATTTCGCTCTGTCATACTGCAGACTGTGAACAGCATCAGACCAAAATTATATGTCTGATGTTTGACTGTGAGTAACATGCTTCCTGTGCATGCTAACATACGTATCATTCACTTTGACTAGATTTCACTTCTATTGATGTCGTCAGTTGCAGGTGTTTATCTCTTAGTGAAGTCCTCGTACACTTCGGCCTTTTCCCAACTGCTCCATCTCAACTGCGGATGGCCATATCCATGGATCTCCTTGCATTCTATCATGCTCTCTTTGAGCGCTCTTGTGATGCTATCAACGCATTGGCATCTGCGCTTCACACCCATTATAAACGACAAGGGTTTCATTTCATTAACAAAGTGGTAAGTGCAGCCAATACTCAGTTATCTGTCAGACATCACACTTGCACAGGGCCATTCTATATTAGATCTGTTTCATCGCAGCCTAGGTGCTGCAGTACAATGGTTTGATGTCCTTGTTGTCGAGGTTGAGAAAAGAATCGACAATACCATTCAGAGTAGTTGTGATATTGTGAGAAACTCGGCTCTCCGAATCTCCTCTTCGCTTCCAAGCACACCATCCCAAGCTACTGATCCATCAACTCCACCTTGTCAACCTGCGCCAAATACTTCATTTACATGCATCCAAATACTGGTCCAGCGATGCCCGGCATGTTTGGCTCCACCAAATTCAGCAAACCCCATGGCAAGGGTGGGGACATACATGTTGCAACTGACCAGAACTTCCATCACTGACACCACCGTTGCACTGGGGACAGCCCTCCTTTCTATGATCCCTGATATTTCCTTCCAAAGCAATTTGTTGACGCCATCAAAGATCAGATCGCAAAGCAGTAGAAGTAGCTGGTGAAGGCATATCACTCGCCTGTTCCTGATGAGGCAATCAATGATTGCGAATCATCTTATGATGCCACTGATGGCATTCTAAGACGGTCGAGTCACGAGACTGACCTAGAATATAGTCCGTGTATGAGTAAGCGAAGTGGCGCGACTCTTTCCTTTCGCCACTTTGCATCCACCCAGCGTCGCTCGCAGTCGACGCAGGCTAATTCAATTCTTCTGTTTGTTTTTCTGCACTCCCATGAATCCCAACAATGCTGTACCCCCAGACTATGTGGCCCCGGCCTTTGAAGAAGCCAGACAACCTTTCCTAACTGCAGGACTGACGGAGAGGCAAGCTGCTGAATTGCTCATGCAGCAATGGATCATCAAGAATAACAGAGACAAAGAAGCTTGGGCCCAATAGCGCGAAGAAGATGCCATTGCTTTAGCTGAAGAAGAGGAATGTGAGGCTCAGGATCGCCAGCAGCAGGAAGAAGAGGATGCCCAGATCCGCAAAGATGAACGCAAAAAGAACAAAGCGAAGTTTGCGGCCATCCCCAATGTCCCGGTCACTTCTGAGCCCATCATCCTCCCTTTGCAAGTCGCAATCCGAAAGATTCAACAGCATAAGTTCTGTGAGCTATGGTACTTCACCAACAAAGGCCTAGATGCCGCCGATATATCTCTCTCCTACGCGGCAGACAATGACATGCTCTCCTTTGTTCCCTCCTTGGACAATACTCCCACTTTAGTACCCACTTGCTCTACACGTGACAAGTCAAGTGTCAAGCGGGACGAGAACCTGTCCATGGAACAGTTTGGTCAATCATTGCTTCGAATGGTTTCTTTCATGTTCGACCATGGCTGGGACCACTCCCACGTGCAAATGCACATTCGGTTTTGGTCCGCAGTCAAGAACCACAAGTGGCGAAACTTGCGCAATAAAAACCAGCAATGCGCTCTCCTTGTATATCAAGGCCAACAGCAGCGTCGCTGGCACAATTGTGTCACCTCTCCGAGAGCCTTTGACCTCTCCCTCATCAACAATGATGTCCTCCGTGACACGCTAGATACCATTCTCCTTCAATCTCGTTCTGACCAAACTGAAGTGATCAGCGCACTAAGTGAAAAGCTGTCCGTCCTGGCAGACAAATACCAAGCCCTCATCGGCAAGGGACTATCAGTGTCATACCAACCTCATCACCGTTCTGCGAGTGGCCTGAAGTGCCCTGCTTCACCACCGTCAAGAACTTCAGACCAGTCCCACAAAAGATAGCGGCCTTTTTGTGCCCAACTCACCATCTTCCTTTTCGTCTGCATGGTCTGCCTTGGGAGGCATTGCCACGACATCGCCCGCTGTGATGCCACATGCACATGGTACCAGAAGTATGACTCTTTCACAGAATGCCAAGGGGGAAGCCTCTTTGTGCGACAAGATGGACGTCTGCTGTGCTGCCGTTGGCAAAGACTGGCGGGATGCACTAAATCTCACCGCCCACTCCACATATGCTCCGGGTGTGGATCCAAATCTCACAATGCTCAGCAATGCCCTAGGGCCCAGAGACAAGCTGACGACGACTCCGTACAACCCAAATGAGTGGCAGAAGGCACTTGAGAGTGCGGGACTCCTGGCCCGTTTTCACGACGTTCCAACTGGGCTTCATGAAGGCTTCATTGTAGATTTTCCCACCATATCCCGTGTACAAACCCCCCTAGTAAAGATTCCATCGAACTCTATCTCGAGGAATTCAATAAAACCATATATAAGGAATTGGACAAAAAGAGATACCTTGGCCCTTTTACCCTACCCAATCTAGTTAATCTTATTGGCCCCTTCCAATCATCTCCTTTATCCATCATTCCGAAACCAGGGCGACCAGCTTATTCAGAACTTCTCTTTCCCTCTAACCCCTTCCCCTAATTTCCCCTCTCTCTCCATCAACTTGTCCATCGAGACAGACAACTTCCCCACCACCTGGGGAACATTCACAACCGTTGCTCTCACCTTCACATGTCTCCCACCAGGCTCTGAAGCAGCTACGAGGGATGTAGCAGAAGCCTACAGGACCATCCCCCTGTGTCCTTCACAGTGGCCGGTGGCTGTTGTAAGAGCACCTGAAAACATATTTTACATCGACAAATGCTTATCATTTGGAGCCGCACCGTCTGCTGGTGCATACGGGCACGTTGCAGATGCAGCAGCAGAGATTTTCAGGTGGCATGGGATCGGCCCACTCGACAAGTGGGTAGATGACCACATCTTCCTTCGCATAAGGTGCAATCAGCTCACTAACTACAACAACCACCGAGCGGCTTTCCAAACTGACATACAGAATTCCGGATCCATCAGACAATCTGGCAGCAGACTCTGGTTCGCCGGCAAAGAGCACTCAAATGAGGACTTCGAGGAGTTCAACGAAGACTGCACCAAACCGCTCCGAGATCTCTCTCAACAATCCCCCAGAAGTGAACATGATGCTCTCTTCACCTATTGCATCCATGACATTGATATAGTCTCTGACCAGCTGGGGATCCCGTGAGAGAAATCAAAGGACCAACCATTTGCCTCATTGGTGACTTACATTGGCTTCGACTGGGACCTGAACTCTCGCTCTGTCTCCTTGTCACTGGGAAAAGTTTTGAAGTATAGAAATGCGATCAAAGAATGGTCTAGCCGGTCCTCCCACATCTTGAAAGACGTACAACAGCTCTATGGCAAGCTGCTGCATGCCTCAGCTGCACTATGCGAAGGCAGGGCATACCTCACTGGACTCAAGCACATGCTCAAGGTGTGCTCTGAGGAGCCTTTCATGCCTCATTGCCTGATCAAATCACTTGCCGACGACCTTTTATGGTGGGACGAATGCCTCCATCTGGGCAAGGTATCTCTTGCCCTCCACCCACCTCTTTCCTTCGCAGACATCCAAGCCTTTTCAGATGCCAGCTCTGGCATGGGCATTGGTGTCATCGTTGGCAACAAATGGCATGCGTGGGGGCTCTCCCAGGCTGGAAAGACGCAAGAGGCTCAACCCGAGACATCAGATGGGCAGAAGCAGTCGGGTTTGAAATGCTCGTCAGAACCATCAGCATCACACATCCGGGAATCCCCCGAGTCATCGTATATGGGGACAATACGGGAGTCATCGAAGGCTGGTGGACGGGTCGACATCGCAACCCGGAAACCAACACTGTCTTTCGGCACCTTCACACCCTCCTCTCTCAGACTAATAACAGTGCCTCAGTTCACACTCAATATATCCCAAGTGCAGACAACCCAGCAGATGGACCTTCGAGAGGAAGATACCCTCCTTTACATCTCCTCCTTCCGTGAATTCCCATCCCTCCTCCCCTCGTCCCTTTCATCATCGACTCATGAGATCCTCTCACCCCGGACGAGCACAAGCTCTCATCCAGTCCCTCCACGCTCCCTACGTCCATCTCTCTCCATCCCCGATGCCATAACATCCTTGAGGCACACTCAAGATGGCGAGTCTCATCTCGGGAGGAAGACAATCTCGTCAGAGAGTCCCTTGTCCAACAAGGAACCTACTAGTTCTCGTTTCAACACATCCCTGTCCTCTCGAACAGCCTCGTCCTCATCCCTCCCCCTACCAGAACCCACTCCTCGGCCTTACTCCTCCACCCTGACCCCCTGCCTGTCCTCCCTCCGCCCTTACTGTCTGGCGAGGGACCATCTTTGCCTCTGGCAACCTGCTGACACTGCCTCCCAGGAGTTGAACGACAGTGAGGGTGCCCACATATCCATTCCTGAGTCGCACCTCGACCACATCCTGGATGTCATCTCCGCTGCCTGGACGGAAAAGACAAAAGAAACTTATGGAGCCGGATTACTTACATTCCATGTATATTACGATATTCACAACATTCCTGATTCCCAGTGGGTCCCCATCTCGCAGCCTCTCCTGATGGCCTTCATTGCAAGTTGTGCAGGAGCCTACTCCGGGTCCGCAATATCCAACTACACTGCCGGCCTGAGAGCCTGGCACCTTTTACATGGTGTATCCTGGCTAATCAACACTAATGAGACATGGTCAACTATAGAAGGTGCCTTGCGTCTAGCCCCCGCCTCCTCCGTGCGCCAAAAGCGCATCCCATTTGAACGTACCATACTCCTTAGGTTTCTCACTTACATGGACCTTTCGGCCCCCCGAGATGCAGCCATCTTCGCTTGTCTAGTTACCACCTTCTACACTGTCTCACATCTTGGTGAATTCACTATTCCATCACTCCAGAAATTCCACACTTTTCCACACTTGTTCATACAGCGGAAGCATCTTTCACCAATGCAGGATCACAATAATTTACACATTTTCTCCTTCTACCTCCCAGTCACAAAGTGTTCTCCATCTGGCGAAACCACCCAATGCGTGTCTCTCGACCATCTGACAGACCCTGTGTCGTGGTTACAAAATCACTTCAGCCTCAACAATCCAGGCCCTGATGACCACATATTCTCCTGGAGGCACCTGAAAGGCCTCCGTCCGCTCACAAAGCAAGAGGTCACCAAGCGCATCCATGAGATTGTCATGCAACACAACCTACCGGTACTGAAGGAGCACAGCCTTCACATTGGAGAAATGCTACACTACCTTCTCCTCAGCACCCCGTTTGATGTTGTCAAGACGATGGGCAGGTGGTCTGGCAGTTCATTCACGCGGTACCTCCGCAAACATGCAGTCATTCTTGCACCTTATCTCCAAGAACGTCCCAGGATAATTGAGAAACTCACTGCCTATGTGATGCCACCAGTGAGATAAGTGAGTTTTCATCCATCATGCTCCTTCCGTCGGGGGAGAGCTTCACATCTCGTGTCGCAGACTCCTTCATCAAGGGAATGCAGCTTGCTCTCCCTGGCACAGGTTTGCCTCGGGCTTTCGCCCAAACCTTATTTCATTCACCTACAAACCACAAGTAAACTACTACTTGTTTTATATATATCCTTTCTATCAAACAACGGTAGCATTTGAAATACATGGATGGCATTCTAAGACGGTCGAGTCACGAGAATATAGTCCGTGTATAAGTAAGTGAAGTGACACGACTCTTTCCTTTCGCCACTTCGCATCCACCCAGCATCGCTCGCAGTTGACGCAGGCTAATTCAATTCTTCTGTTCACTCCCACCCACCACTCCCTCAAACAGAATGACTCCCTCCCTCGGTTTCCCTCAACTTGTCCGTCGCACACTCCACGCCGGCTAGAGCGTGCTCTTCTGCTCAGTGCCCAGCCCACCCTCGCAGCTTGCTCTCCCCAGCACGGGTTTGCCTCGGGCCGGAAAGCCCTCAGGCTTTCACCCAAACCTCATTTCATTCACCTACAAACCACAAGTAAACTACTACTTGTTTTATATATATCCTTTCTATCAAACAACGGTAGCGTTCGAAATACATGGATGAGAACAAGAAGAAGACCGCTATTGACATTTATGATGATGCAGGCATCATGGGTCTTATTTGTCGCCATGATATCCCGCTCTTCTTTGCAAATATAGATTCCCCTGGCAAACAACAAAAATATTCCATCGCTCTGATCAGCCACCTCTTCTCGCTTCTTCCTGAAACTGCAACCATTGTTGTTTTCTATGACATTGGTTGTGTCTTGGCACGAACTCTAATGAAGGTAACTCACCTTATGTTATTTTCCACCTCTCTCACATCCCCTACTCATAGTATTGTTACCGACTCTAAATTTCTAATCCTTCTTTTTCTAGTCACGTGATATTTTCCACGGTCACGTGACAACACGTGCACCTTTCTAATCACATGACCTTATCTCTTGTTTGGACTCATCACGTGATCCTAGGTCTAGACTAGTCACGTGACTTGCCTCACCTATTTAATTACTGAAGGTCTAGAAACGTCTAGACTCTTATCACGTATCTCTTATCTATGACATCATACCTTATCTACAGGACGCACAGACCAGTAGGTAAACATGTACAAACAACTGTAGTAGTATAAGTACCTTGAATCAACGCCCCAAGAACTCTAGTCAAGTTCTTGTTGGGTTTCCCTCTCAACGAGATTCTCTTAGCTCTAAAGCAACTTTTGGTGTGAAGTGTCCCAAGTCTTTATTAGATTTGAGGTTGTCAACAAGTATAACATTCTTGATGACCTCATTACTCAGTGGTTGTGCTTTGCCATGAGTGCTATGCATGCGTATGGGCACGAGTGGGCTTGTCAACTCGTCTATAATCCTTGTTTGGCGACAGGCCTCAGCCTGTCTAATGGTGAAGGCACAGAACAATTGTGGTCAAGGCTCATCAAATTGATTGGTGTCGAGCACTCTTCCTTGGTAAGTAATTTGTCCCCCTTCCCGAATTGGGTTTTATTCAATCTTTGTAGCGACAGCGTAGAATCTGGTTGATTGATCGTCAGGCAGTTGCAGTTGGCCGCGAGATGCAAGCGGATCTCAGTGATTGGATTAAACGACGCC
>JBBPMQ010000586.1:0-13878 GCA_038090375.1 Boletus rubroflammeus | reverse complement strand
GCGACACCTGTGAAAAGCATAAAGTAGGTGAAGTGGACCGATGAATCGATGAAGTGATGGTATAAAGGGATCGAGAGGGCGGCGCCGAGAGCAAAGGGAAGAGCGATGCCAGCCAATGATACGATGATTGACATGCGTGCATTGCGCTTGATGACGTTGGTGTCGATTTCGAGACCGACGAGGAAAAGGAACAGACAAAGACCGATGTTAGCCACAAGGGATAGATATGGGAGGGATACGGAGGGAAAGATGTTTTCTGTGAAGCCTGGTATCCTTCCGAATGCAGTTGGGCCTGTTGAAAAGCGAGTTGTGAGCAAAGGAGAGATAGCAACGTAGATGGGATGGGATACCTAGTAGAATACCGCCGAGCACCTCGGCAATGACCTTTGGCTGTCTGATACGGCGGAGGCCAAGGGAGAGCAGCTGGGCCATGATGATGATGATACCTGCCTAGCATCGAGGAAGTGACAGGAGGTTTGGTACGGGTGACTTACCGACTTGGATGATCCATAACCTCAGGGGATCCGAGGTTGTGAACGCTGCAGGGTTTGTTCCAGTGATGAGGCCACCCTGTCGGAGGGTGAGAGATATGAGAGATTGAAGAAGACAAACAAACCTCTCCAGTCGCACTTCGCTTCGCAAGATGGTTGAAGAGGGGGATGGCAGCACCAGAGAAGGGAGTGGACATGACAGTAAAGGGAGACTGGGGTCCGAAAAGGTTTCGTACTACTAGTGGCGATTATATTTGCTCTGAAGGAGTCGTGCTATGTTTATCCGGGAAATGGCAACATATCCGAATCAGCCATAACAAGTATCTATCGACGGCTTGCCTCATAGACCGGCCTGGTCACCAGACTACATAACAAGCCTCTTCTCAGTTGTGAGCAGTGGGGAACTAGTGACGCAGCGCAACACGTTTTGCGTCACCTGTGAGTGAGGCGGACCGGATCTCAAATCGATGTTAAGCCCATATCCGAGCCTGAGACTCGGCCGCCGGACATAGGATGGACAAGAAATAACCCTGTACACCAGACCCAAGGGTTCGATAGTACTAGCACTGCTCATGGTACATGATGCATGGTGCATGGTTCATTGTAACTGGAGGAGGGATCGAGTGGAGCTCCCCGACGCTATGTGATACGCCAGGGACCATTACCATATGCATTATGAGCCTATCTAGATAATTTACCGTAAATGATTGGCGCGTGACCTCATCAGGGTCATATATACAATATTAAATGCGTCTGAGTGGTCAATTCGTCGGTTTACGGCCTATCGATCGAAACGTTAACTACTGAAAGGTGGTCTCTTCAGAATGTCGTGCTCACGTTCCTGGAAATGTTCCGTATTCACACCGTGGAGCAACTGTCAACGTTTCAACAGAAGACAAGCACATATAGTAAGTAAATATTAGGTATGCGTCAGCAGCGTGACAATAATAATATGTGCGATAAGAATATTAGAAATATGATACTGTCGTCAGCCCTGCAAATGACAGAACATCGCAGACTCTCAGTACGCATACGTCGTGGGGTCCCCGTTCATGCGTCCCGTGGATTGACGAGACCTGTAGCCACCACCGGACCTGCCAGTGTGCAACGGCGAACCCCTCGCACGCGAGGGGCTAACATCACTGATGTATTCACCATTCGCCCCGTACTCGTAGCCTTCACCATAAGCTCCACCTCGCGTAGGCGACCCACTGGCACGACGGCCTGAACGGTGCGAAGGGGACTTCCGAGATTGCCCACCCGCAGGTGGCGGGAGACGAGGCGCGCGCGGCGTAGTCATTACGCCTTGCGCAAAGTATGTGTCAGATGGAATAGGGGTCGATGACTTGTGAAACTCCTCTTCAGGCTCAGACAAGGTTAACCGAGTCCGCACCCGCTTGGGAATGCTGGGTGTCTGAATAACACCGCGCTGGACGAGGAGCGAGTTGTCAAAGGCCGATGGAACGTGGTAGGGATCGACCCTTTCTGTTTCCTCATTGGGTTTCTCTGTGAACACCAAAGGTAAATTAGGGGTAGAGAAACGGAACCAGAACACGCCTTACCTTTGACCTCCGACCTGCGGTTGAAAGGGAACCGGCACATCTTGCAAATCACATGGATGGCCCAGAAGAAGAATCCAATACCAGCGATGCTGCAGGCTGCAAGCAGGAGAGCGACGCCTCAGATGACGGATTGATGGCAGTAGTGAGATCCAAGACATACCTACTATCGCAATCAGGTCTCCAATGCACACATTGGAGTGGAGCGAGAATGGCTGGCACGCTTGAGGCATAGCTGAATCGGGACCTCGAGCAACGAGACCGCTGGGGATGAGCATCTTGCCCGTCGCTGCTCGGGCTGACCAGAGAATTGGGTATACTTCTTAAGGTATTGACTTTCAAAGCCTTTAGATTCTTTGCGATTAGGGTAGTAATATAGCCGGTAAACTTTGTGCGGAATGCGGGGAAGCAGAAAGAAAGAGGGGTCCTTAGGGGCTTCATGGGCCCGAATTTATGGACTTGAATTGAATTGACTGCGCATTTAGGGGCTTGTCGATGAATGGGATACCTGCGGGAATAGTCAATATTTGCACGGCAAGTTGAATCCCTCCTTGAAGGCATCTCTCAGAGGCTTCGCGAGTACTGTAAAAGGTCGAGTTCACCAAAGCTGTTGGGCCTGGCACCGACCGTCACGCCAATTGCCCAATTCCGTTGACCAAGTTCCCTCGAAAAAAAAAAAATCAATCAAATGCTCTTCTGTCCGACGTGTGCAAATCTGCTGGTGATTTCATCAGAGACGGGATACAACAAATGGGCATGCAACACCTGCGCGTACGAGTTCCCAATCTCAAAGCAGGTGGCGCTCTACGGACTTTGGACGTCTTCTTGGACTGCTAACGATCCTGCAGATGACTTCACGTACGAGAATGAAGCGCAAGGAAGTCGACGACGTTTTAGGTGGCGATGAAATGTGGAAGCACGCCGATGCGACGGACGGTGAGTCTCTTCGTCATCGCTCAGCGTGTCGCTCATGCCCTCTGCAGCGAGTTGTGATAAATGCAATCATCGAAGAGCATATTTCTATCAGCTGCAGATTAGGTCTGCCGATGAACCAATGACCACTTGTACGTCGTCCATAGTCTCTAGCTAGCGTCCGAGATCTAAAAGACGACAGTCTACCGGTAATATATCGCAGGCTCCACCACCGTTCTTTCCATATCTCTGACCACATTTTATAGATGCGCTGGCTGTGGATACCAATGGCGCGAAAACTAGTATCACTTCAGGTAGTAAACGTAGTACATAAGTAGCTAATATGTATGAGCGTGAGAACTGGAGCGAGGCGTATGTCGAGCATGTTGAGCACGCCCCATCGCCTTCCTTGAACTCAACTTTCATCTCATGTCTGATCAATCGCCCCCTCCAAAGCCAAAACCAGGCTCACTGCGCGACAGGATCGCCGCATTCGAGAACAAGGGCGGAGCTGCTCCAGGTGCTCCCTCTGGCCCACCCCCACCCCGTCCCAAACCAGGTGGACTCCACTGGAAACCGAGACCGCCGTCACCCCCCACGTCGCCTGACCACCCGCAGTCGGTCGAGCGCAAGCCCCCAAGCACGGGTGGGATGTCCGCATCCGATGCGATGGAAAGCATCGGCCGTGGCGTGTCCCTCAAGGAACGCATGGCTGCGTTGCAGGGAAAGGGTGCCTTTGGTGGTGCACCACCTCAAATTGCACCCAAGCCCAACGTGGAGCGGCCCAAGTGGAAGCCGCCCCCAGCAGTACCCGCCCCCGTGTCCTCGGACGACGATTCCAAGGAGGGCATCGCTCGCGTGGATGTGAGTGGCCGTGAGGCCTCGAGGTCACCTCCGCCTCGTGCTGTGGCGAGCCCAACCCCTGACAACCAGGCTGCGTCAAATCGTGAGGACGATGCGCTCGCTCACGAGGGTGGTGGTGGGGATCTTGACCCGGAAGAGGAGGAGAGACAACGTAGGGCAGCGATCGCAGCGCGTCTGGCCCGTCTTGGTGGTGCCAGGTTCGGGATGGGTCCGCCCATCTTTGCTCCTAAACCCGTCGTACGTAAATCTGAGCCTGCACCGCCTGCACCCGAGGCCACGGAAGAGGCACCTGCCAATCAGCCAACCGTTCTCAAGGAATCGAGTGAAGGTGCTATCTGCGATGATGCTTTATCTACTATTGCTGACAACAGTATTCTCATAGCATTGGTAACGTCACCTCCTCATGACTTGCCGCCAGCCGCCGTTCCTGAGGCCGTCGCCGAAACAGGTATGGGCGTTTGATATCCTACACTATTATCATCTGCTTATCTCGATCGATTCCTCAGAGCGCAAGGATGAACCCGAATCACCCCCGCCTGTGCCCACGCGTGCTGCAACTTCGATGCCCGTACCTGCAGGTCCACGCCGTGCCGCTCCTCCCCGCAAGAAAGCGTTTAAGAACGTACCCACGACTGCTCTACCCGAGCCTCCCGTTGAAGAAGCAGAAGGCGTGGCTGTCCAGTCGCCACCTATCACGGATGAGCCTCCCGCGATCGCTGATCGCGCCGTTCATGATGCATCCCAGACCACCGGAGACAAGGAAATCGGCGAAGTAGCGGAGGCTATTGAAGTAACCTATGAAGAACATTTGAATATCACACCCGATGTTGAGCAGCACCCGATGCCCCCCCCTGCTGCCACCGAGACGTTTCACGAGCCCATCGAGGAACCCGAAAAACAAGAAACGGAAGAGGAGCTTTTAGAGGATGCAGGTAGCCATGTTGAAGAGGAGTCGATGCATACGGCTGCTGATGACCAAGAAGTACTTTCTGAGCAGCCTCCCGAGGTTACTGAGGTAGAGGATGAAGAGGAGCAAGCGCGTCGCCAGCGCGTTGCGGCCAAGTTGGCCCAGATGGGCGCATTCAACCCATTTGCTGGGCCTCCCCCAGTCCTGCAACGTCCACCAACTGACGAGCCAGCCTTAGCCCCGTCCCAGGAAGTGCTGGATGTCGAGGACGAGGTCAATGTGGGTACAGAGGAATACGGGGAGATGATTCCCCCTCCACCTACTGTTCCAGCAAGACACGACTCCCTTCAATCCATCAAACATGACGCTGTCGAGTCGCACGTCGGGACCGACCAAGACGATGCCAAGGTCGACGAGGAGGATCAAGTGCCAGCCCATCGTGATGGTGAATCTTGATTTCTTTTTCCCTCCCCCTTTTTTCTTTGTCGTGTATTGTGTCGTAGGATCTGGGTATTAATGTAGTCCCTTCTTTTTTTCCCCCCTTCGTTCTGGTGACAGGCGAACGTGCAGTTGCGTCGTACACCGAGGAGCAAGGTGACGGTCACGACGGTCACACATTCCATTACCCCGAACTCTCTGAAGAGGAACCAGTCGAATACGATTCAGTCCATGTCGTGGCCCAACAAGAGCAAGGCACCGTTTCCACACAGGAAGCGGAGGCTTTCGCATCATCAAGCACAGCTCCGCTGGATGTGGAAGCGCGAGAACACAAATTGCAGGGAGATACAGACAATCGATTATCGCGTAGCACGACAACTGAGATCGAGCACGAGACGTCCAAGGACGAGGTGGAAGAGGATGAGATGCCACCCCCACGCATTACCCGACCTATACCGCCTCCGCCTCCGCCTGTCAACCTCCGGTCTAAGCCGACATCGCCATCATCGCCCCCTCTCTCGCCGCCACCAAAGACATTTTTGCAAGGATTGAGGACAGATGAAGAGGAGTGTCCAGCGTCGCCGGATATACCGCCTCGACCTATTCCCCCGCCTGGCAGGAGTGGTATGTATTAGCCCCCTGGGTGGTTGGGAATGGACTTGGCTGATCGCTTGTTGTGCCTTTTTTTATATTACAGCTATGGTGATGGAAGATGCTCCCTCGCCCCCTCCTAGACGGTCTCTACCACCACCGCCGAGACGCACGAGTGTGCGGGTGACAGATTCTATGTCGGAGATGCCATCTTCGCCGCCACCAGCACCGACAGCGCCTCGACCGGTTAATTGTAGGCCCGCGACGCCCTCGATAATCACGAGGCTCGTCGTACCAGAACAAGTACTAGTATCGGAGGAGCATGAAAAAGGTACGTGTGTAACCCCTACGAGGGTGTCTCCTGCTTCTGACCTCGATCACAATAGAACACGTCGCAGAGGAGGAAGCTTTGGAGAATGAGATACCTCAGCAGGGGGGGCAAGAGGACGCAGCGTCTGCGCGTCGTCGCGCGATTGCCGAACGCATGGCGCGTCTGGGAGGTATCCGATTCGGGGCACCGCCACCGATGAACCCGCTCTCTCGACCCCCTCTGCCCCCTGCCCCCCCACCAACATCGATACCTCTCGATGAGACTGAATCAGAGGGAAAGGAGGAAGAAGGACAAGGAACTCGAGAAGAGGAGAAAGAGGAGGTTGCGAGGAAGCAACGAATCGCTGCCAAGTTGGCTGGGATGGGGGGCATGCGGCTCGGGATGCTCCCTCCTGGTGCGGGGTTGCCACATGCGTCGGCGAGACGACTCGTAGCGAGGCAAGAGGACAGCGAGAGCGAGGACGCTGTGCCGCCCGTTCCTATTCCCGCGCCTCCGCAGAGACCCCCACCCACTCGGAAGCCACCTCCGCCCATCGAGGTATCTGTAGAACAGGAATCGGAGCAAGCTGGGAGGGAGAGTCGTGGAACGTCGGACGATGGTGTGCAAGTTGAGGCAGAGGAGAGCGAGATGGAGGAAGTGCGTTATTCCGATGCGGCGTCTGAGGAAGAGGACGCGCCGGGGTTGCCATCGCACCGGCGCTCGACGCAGACGCCTCGCTCTGCAGAGGCACTGCCCACTCCACCGCCACGTATGACGTCGCGTTCGCCTCCCCCTGGTCGACCTCCGATTCCGATGATTCCGGCGGCGTTGTTGGGGAGGCGACCGAGTACTGCGACGGGGTCGAGCTCGAGACAGACGTCGCTGGATGAGTCGAGTCCTGGCGAGACGCCCACGATTTCTGGACGCGCCTCCCTGAGTGCTGTCCGTCCTCAATCCGAATACGTCTTGGTCGAAGCCGAGGACCCCGACGAAGACGATGCGCCCGCACCGCCACCCCGTCGCAGATCGACGCGCGGTTCGGTGCGATCGATTCCGTTACCGCCTCCACCTCCGCCATCTGCGATTGACCCACCAGAGATGCTGACGAGTAGTGCACAGTGGGAGTTGCCATCGATTCCGCAGGTTGTAGAGTTTGGAGAGGGGTCGGAGATGGCGTCGTCGGGGTGGTCGGAGGACTCGACGGCGGTGCATGTGCCGCCGCCTGTGGTGTCGTCGTCACATCCTGGTTCTAGAGGACCTTTGGGGAAGATTGGCTTGCCGTCATCGACTACGACGGTGTCGGTGTCGGGATCGGGATCGGGTACTACAGGCTCGGGATCGGGTCGAAGGAGCGTCGATCAGCAACAACAGCAACAACTGACGACGGACGAGTTGATGACGATCTGGGGCAAAGTGGGTGTACAAGTGGTCGAAGCCGCGACGACGCTGTATGAAAAATCAAAGCGGACGCTCGTCGGGGACGGTTCGTACGCTGGGTTCGTACGTGCGGTGTTGGCGCAGGTGCCTGGGGCGGTAGCGCATCGTTCCACTGGCTTTGGCGACGCTGGGGATGACGATTGGGGTTACGTGGTGTACGCGCAGACGGGCAACGCGGTGCAGCGACGTGTGTCGGACATTCTCCCTGGGGACGTCATCGCCCTTTGGGATGTCAAACTCAAAGGGCACAAGGGTCTGCACACGTACACTCAGACCGCCGGCGCCGCTGCGGGGGAGGGCGGTGGTCCGTTGATGGGGATCGTGAGCGAGTTTGATGGCAGGAAGAGCAAGGTGAAGGTGTGGCAGGCTAACCAACACGTTGGACGACAGGTAAGTCTCTCCGTCTTTCGACGGCTGGCCCGCATGAAGAACGGTGTGCTGACACCGAGGGCGACGCAGACGGTGGAGAACATCAGCTATCGGTTGGACGATCTGAAGAGCGGGCAGGTCAAGGTGAGCGTGCTCGTGCGTGCTCGTCGATATGGGGTTGCTCACGCGTTTTTGGGTAGGTGTACCGGGTACTCGAGGCATGATGTACATACTATTACTACTAGAGGTTCGTTTACTGTATACGCGTTTCTTTCTCTTTCTTTCTTTCTCTCTTTCGTCGTGGAGATCGTCGTCTGTAGCGTCGTTAGTTTCCCTCTATTTATCCAGTCCACTTCCCTTTATCGTGTGGACCATGTGTGTTAGCTTTTGCATACTGTCATGTACATCCATTTCTTTTGATCGACAAGCCGTTTCCGATATAGATCTCAAGATCAGCACTTTCTTCAATTCATCAACACAAACTGGATTAGGGGACTGATACGCCCAGACCGGTATCTTTGAGAACATGACTCGTGTACTCGCGTACTTGTTTTTGGTATTTTGAACCTAGATACTGCCAAGGATCGCGTTCACAAAAAGTATGAGCGAGGAAAAAATACAAGATGACATAAAACGACGGCGGGAACTGACTTTCAGGAACTATCCGACTTGGGGGCTGATTTTCAGGCGCAGACGCTGGTGGTGATGCAGCAGGTCTCGGGGGATAACCACCGCAGCATTGGACAGAAGCCGGCCCTGGATATCGAAGGGGGAAGGACGATGAAAGAAGCAAGGTGATATACGCGAGTCGACATTGACATGAGGATGGCTCAAAGACGTACATTGGGGATCTGACGCAGGATGGGTGGGAGTGTCGTCGTCCCTGCGTACGTCTGAGATTGAGCGCGAGCTTGGAACGTCGTCGACGTGCCAGTGGCCAGCACTATGAGAGACAACGTCATCGGCGCGGCCTCGCCGCATGCCAACGTCGCAGGACTCGGATTGTCGATGAGCGTGCTGAACGAGACTATCAGCTTGCGAAAAACGACTCTATCTCCCAGCAGGGGGTGCTTCCGAAACCGGCTGAGATGCTTGATCGATGAGTGTGGGGTAGTATTCACGGAATCCTGAGACCCACGAGTAGAAGAGGCGGGTGACCTTGACCCAAAAGAATGAAGATCGGGGATACAAAGGGAAGAAAAAGGTAAAATGAGAGAAGACAGAAAGCGCGTCGTCGTCGAGCTTGGGTTTTTTGGTAGGGTTGGGGTCGCGATCTGTGCTCGTTACTGCGGGGGAGGAGGTGGACGCTTGCCCCGGTTTTCTGTGTGTGGGACAGAAGTGAGGATGAGGGTGAGATTGAGGAGGCTTAGGAAGCACCCAACGCACAAATCTGTCCGCAAATTGTTTCTTCCTGGTGGATACGCGCATAATCGTGACTCTCCCGACCCCTGAGTTAGTAAGTGTTTAAAGTATCTGAGATCCCCGTGGTCCTCAGCTTAGATTCTCCACGGAGAACAAGGACCAGCCTATGACTGATTTCGGTTTGTTTTTTTCTGGGGCGGTTTCCGAGGTCATAGTTTCCGGACCTGCCATGTCTTCTCCCGTTTCCCGAGGGTTAAACGAGGGATTATCCCCAGCATCTCTGAATTGGACACTCCGGGGTTTTTTCCGGAAATGGTCGTGGCGATGACGCCGACCGTCGCCGACGGATTTTACCGAGCGCTCGTACCGATCGTCCGTTTTTGTCCGAGACTCCGCCGGTTGGAAAGGCGGCACCTCGACCTCACGTAATTACCCCCCCAGATGTCCATTCTAATTAGGTGATTTGTTATGGAATGTCTCTACTGCCAGTAATTAGGAGTGTTGTGTCCCTGTTATCACTCGGACTTTTTATTGGCTAACAATTCCAGGTACCAACAGCCTCGAGGCAATTGCTTCCGGAGGACTCCAGACACCAATGGCAAGGTATGGAACTTTATTTTTCTTTGTTTGTTCTCTCAGATATACTGTATATAAGCGTCAACACTTCTTGTTCCTCAACCACCACCATCCCCTTCCCACCTGTCTTGCTGCCGCTGTCATTATATGTATAGTATCTACCCATCTCATGTTACGAACTCTAATTTTCTAATCTCTCTTTTTCTAGTCACATGATATTTTCCACGGTCACGTGACAACACATGCACTGTTCTAATCACATGACAACACATGCACTGTTCTAATCACATGACCTTATCTTTTTCTCGGACTCATCACGTGACTCGCCTCACCTATTTAATTACCGAAGGTTTAGAAACGTCTAGACTCTTATCATGTATCTCTTATCTATGACATCATCCCTTATCTACAGGACGCACGGACCAGTAGGTAAACATGTACAAACAACTGTAGTAGTATAAGTACCTTGAATCAATGCCCCAAGAACTCTAGTCAAGTTCTTGTTAGGTTTCCCCCATATCATCTTAACTCTAAAGCATTTTCTGTGTGAAGCAACCCAAGTCTTTATTAGATTTGAAGTTGTCAACATCTCATGTTATCTCCTCGGCATCTCATGCACTCTCAGCCTCTAAGTGCTCCACTGAGGGAGGAGTAGGTTGAGTTGTGCAGACGCACATTGTATGTTGTGAGTACTTGGTCATCCATGATGGTCTGTCTGACTTGTACTGATGGCTCTGGTCTTCCATGTATGTTTGAGTTCAGAGCATCCTGTAGGGTATTATACTTGGATATTATTATCCTCTTGTTGCTTGAAGATAGGTTCATGATTGTTGGTTGTGTACTACTGTGATGGTTCATCCCTTGGGGATGATTATCATGTTCTTTTGCTATGCTAGTATGTAGCATCTCTAATGGATGTATTTCCTGGTGCTTGTTCTTTGTAGTGTCATGTTGCTGCTGTTGAATGAGAACTGCAATACTTGTCAATGATCTACTTTTTGACTACTTTATTATCTCACCTTTTTGAGAGACTGCACGTTTTTCACGGTAATGGTGAGTTGAAGCTGCATCTCATGTGTTGATGCCATGGCTTATTCGAAGGTCGATACTTGATAGTATGCGACTGTCGCATTGGTACCTGCACATTATCCCAGCCAACAGTGTCAGTCCCATTCCATCCCAGTTTACATTTCGATGGGCTTGTTCGTTGACGTTCGTTGTAGAAGGTGATGCCTTTCAGATATACAGAGGAATGAGACTTCATGGTTGGTAGAGTGCAGGAATGGCAAACTTTGCTGTCTCTTTGTCTTTCAACCATGCTATAGTATGTAATTTCAGCAGGGGTTGCTCTGAGGAACCTACCTTTCGCCTTTGGTCCGCCTTTCCAAATCAAGTCGAGTGTCTTGTCAATGTTGTAATGTACCTCTGAAGAGGCTATGCTGTACATGGCCTCAAGAACTTTGGGATCTACACTGTGAGCAAGGCTCTGGATATTGCATTTGAAGTGTGTGGTACAGAGGCAGAAAAACCATCAGAGATGATCATAAGGATCCAGATCTTGCATAAGGCGATGGGGCTCATATCTACATGGCTGTGAGCTACCACTACAAAGTTCTACACAAAACATTCTGAGTCCCATTGGCAGCATTTATTAAGGTGCTCTGATACAAATGAGAAAAAGAAATACCAAGTGCTTGCCCACGATGTGCGTCAGCAACAACCATTTCAATGCCAACACTGCTAATGTGGAAGAACTGCACTGGCTTTCCGACATCAGCTCCTGCTATCTCAAAGATATGGCAGAACAGAATAAGGTGGGCATGTGCAGACTGCAATGTAGTGAATGCTTGTGCAGCAACAACCGCTATCATGGTATTAGCATACAAATATAACACAATAAATGAACAGGGAGGTACTTACATCTCATGTTGTTGTTGTCCCAACATTCAATCTCAAATTCATACCAGTTTGAATGACATGTCAATTGATATTCGCTTTGCCTCGAGAAGGTAGAGTGACATTCCAGTCATCATACAAATGACGAGCTGAAAGTCATCATCACCAGGAATGGCGTGACTCTCCACATACCGCAGATAGTGGTATTCAAGTGGGAGGTCACGCTGTTCCTTCACGAGGTGTTGTGCACCTGAGAGACAAGTGAGGTCAGACTCGTTCACAAAGATATTAAAATTAATTCTATCTTTGAATCCTGTACCATATGGGAAATGAATCTGGCAGACAGTGTTGATGAGTCGGCGCATGTGGTCAAGATTTGCTAGTGATGGGTGAAGATCATGTGGAGATGGGTCACAATTATTATTGTCCCACCCCAGCGCCTGTCAGAGATCTAGCAGGAAGCCAAAGTCATGTGAGAGGCGGTGAGGAGTCGCGTCAGTGAGTTTCCAGTCGAGCTGCAATAGGAGAGACTGAAGACACTCAATAATTTGAGGGGGAGTCTTGATGGTGAGGGGAGGTGGGTGCATATGGGGATTGCATGAGATGATGGCGACTTGAGGGGAGTTGACAAGGTTGTTTGGGATGTAGATGTCATATGCTGTGGAACAACTACCTGCCATTTTAAGGAGTGTTCCCTGACACAGCTTGTAGGTCTCGTCTCGATGCCAATAGGCTAGAAAGGATGAGGTATGTCAGTCATAATAAACATCAGAAAGAAGATATACCTACAACATACTTGTTTTTGCTCGCTACATGAGGTGGCAAATGTGCACAGCACTAGTGGCCCAATTCTGAGCAATTTTGCATGTGTTTCAATATGAAGATAAATAGTGCTGTCGTTGTCAAGTAGTGCT
The DNA here is from genome assembly GCA_038090375.1 of Boletus rubroflammeus. Classification (NCBI taxonomy): domain Eukaryota; kingdom Fungi; phylum Basidiomycota; class Agaricomycetes; order Boletales; family Boletaceae; genus Boletus; species Boletus rubroflammeus. Next base: position 1,252 of record JBBPMQ010000586.1, on the reverse strand, counting down.
TTCAGATAGAGCACATCAAACTCCTGCAAATTGCACAGGAAGAGGTGCATATTTTCTGCTTCTGGTGAGCTCTTTGAACACCTATAAAATCACTCGTCAGTAGAGAGGCAGATAACTTACTTTATATATGGCTGATTATATTTGTTGTACAATAAAACCAACTGCCCATGGCATTTCGCCACCTTACGATGGTGACAACTTGGCGGGTCGGACTCGTCATCAGACTCGACTGTGACGGGGTCATTCTCTTGGAGGACAGAGTCACTAGAGTCGGGAAAGCAGCATGGAATGAAAAAGCGCAGCTCTTATCCAGGAGTGTGCAAAAGAAGCCAAATGTCTTGAGGAAGACCTCCGAGTGTGCGTCATCTTGGGGAATGCAAGGCATCACACCGCTGTGTGCATTCACGTCATGCGAGAGCTGCTGGCAACTTGTGAACATGTGCGCCATGGGGGACAGTGCTTGAAATGAGCAATATTTAAGTCCATTGCCTTTAATTGAAGTGTTAGTATGGTGAGGAGAATTCAAAAGAGTGAATCGACTTACATCTTGTGTAAATTTTTCTACACACAACAGATGCGCCAGGCTCTGTCTTGAGCAAACGACAGGCAACGTTTGCCTGCCTGCCATGTCCCATTCCCAAAGAGTATTGGAAACTTGACTGTGGGGGCTCAAAGTTGTTGGAATCGACGTTGAAAATGTGTGCAATGGCAATATCTGTGCCATCTCCAGTCTCTGGATACTCTACTATGACACTGAGAGGATGCTCGATGATGCGGTCAACCGCAGTCTCGTGATTGACCTTGTTGAGTCCTTGGCTGATCTCCAAGGTGGTGAACGGACGGGAGCATGGGGGCTCATAGCAGGAGGCGAGAACAGTGGGAGCAAGTGGGGAATGACTGACGGGGGTGTTGGCATGTGAGGACAGAGCTGAAGGGAATTGAGGAAGTGCCGAGTGGGAGAGAGGTGGCAAGACCCAAATGGGGGTGTTTGTTACGAACTCTAATTTTCTAATCTTTCTTTTTCTAGTCACGTGATATTTTCCACGGTCATGTGACAACACATGCACCTTTCTAATCACCTGACCTTATCTTTTCTTTGGACTCATCACGTGATCCACGGTCTAGACCAGTCACATGACTCGCCTTACCTATTTAATTACCGAAGGTCTAGAAATGTCTAGACCCTTATCTCGTATCACTTATCTATGATGTCATACCTTATCTACAGGACGCACAGACCAGTAGGTAAACA
>JBBPMQ010000585.1:0-13931 GCA_038090375.1 Boletus rubroflammeus | reverse complement strand
TTACTTGCCCTTTTCTTAGAAGATAAGATAAAAGAAGAAAAGGAAAGATCAAAGCATAGAAAAATGAAAGAAAGATATAAAAAATGAAAATTGACCATGGATTAGCCTGTAATCCTTGTGCTAGGAATGTCCTTGAGTTCCCCTGTAACAGTTGCAGTTTAGTCATGTTTAGTCAAACTGCTAATTCACCAGTAGTTGACTCGTTTTGGTTATGGTTAGTCAGCAGTGTGGCTATGGCTTGAGCTGGCTAAAACTGGGAGCAGTGGCAACACTATGTGCCAATGCAGTTTTTGGTGCATTATGCCACTGGCATTACTTTCATTAGATTGAGAACTGACATTCAGTGGATACCAGGCTGGATTTTCCAATTAGTTTCAGTGCATGTGCTCAGAATCACTCAACACACATCCAAATGTGACTGGACAAGTAGGCTAGATGACCACATATAGCAGGGCACACCGAAAAAAATCATTGGAAATTATGTAATGGGCCACTTTTTCAGTGGAAAAATCTAATGAATTCTGGGATTCATGGATTTTGCACTAACTTGAAATTTAAGCAGATCAGGAGTAACCATTGGTCTAGCCGTTGTGTCATCAAGTGTTCAAGTTCAGTCAATCTGCAAACCCAGGATCCCTTTCAGTGTTTGCAGATTCGGAAATACGGTACCATTTTCATAACTTTCCACAAGTAGTCCGCCCAGGTGTCAGGTGAGGACCACCAAATTCAACTCCTACAAGTCGAACGCCCTCTTGATGGGTGCGATTACACAGGATGACTATTTTTAAAAGACTGTTCGCATGACATTCACGAGGGTGCAATCCCTCGTAAGTTCATTTCAAGACATGGTTACCCCTCCATCAATAGAAATCTGTTGTAAGTTCATTGAGTATGTTATTCCAACTCGGGTTCAGCTCAACGAAAATGAATGTGACAACTTACACATTGTCCTGACCGAATGAATGTCAGCAAATGTACGTGAAGAAGACAATAGATACTTGCCGGTGATGAAGTGCGCCTCCTTCGAGGCAAGATAACTCACGAGACCTGCGACATCTTCTGGCTGACCGTCGTGTTTGATGGGTCTCATGGACAAGTGCTACGGGTGACGTACGAATGCCATCGGTGCGTTGAGAGAGCATGAAATGGGAGAACTTACACTGTTGATCCATTGGACGTATTCTCCATCCGCCGTCGTTAACCCTCCACCGGGTTCAAAGAAGGAGGCCGCTGTACAGATTTTAAACCCGATTCAGCAACAAGACACCGTGTTGATATGTACCCATCGGAGTATCAATGACACCGGGAGCATAGGAATTCACCGTGATGTTGTATCGCCCAAGTTCCAGCGCTGATACGATCGTATAGTCAAATTGAGAGCAAGACATCAAATGCACAATCCTTACCGGCGGTCTGTGTCAGACCTCTGACAGCGAATTTGCTGGCAGTATATGCGGAAGATAAGGGGTATCCTATCTTTCCAGCGACAGAACTCGCGCCGATGATACGCCCTCCACGTCCCTGTGCTATCATTTGTGCGGCTGCATATTTATAGCACAAGAAAGTCCCACGTGCGTTTACACCCATGATTCGCTCCCACACATCGAGTCCAGCTACAAAGCACCATCGTGTCAGTCCAAGTTGCAGAACACTCACGAGTGTAGCTTACTGGTGAGCAAGTCTGGTAGACAAGCGATCCCTGCGTTTGCTACTATCTATAAGGGAGAGTTGGGAACACATTCTACGGGAGCCCGACACGGGGTACTCACAACATCCAGCCCTCCGAGCTCTTTCGTGACGCCCTGTATCATTTCATTGACCTCCCTTTCGATGGCCACGTCTGCGGGAACCAAATGCGTCTTTCGACCGATCTTCTCAATGTCATTGGCAACAGCACGTAGCAGGTCACGTTTGGACGAGACGTCGTTCAGGGCGATATCGAACCCATCCCTGGCAAGTCGAAGTGCGATACCACGCCCAATACCCTGGGCGGATCCCGTGACAAGGGCAATCCCTTTAGCGATAGACATGAGTTCGAGGGAGGGGATGGGTGAAAAGTCGGTAACGTGGTCAGTTGGTTGCCACGGTCGAGTATAATATATCCCCAGTCAAATTAGCGGGTGGCGAATCACCCAAGGATTCTCGGTACCGATGCTGTGATTTGTACTCGCACGACCCAAACGTCATACTACGACGTGCGCGCGAACCGCCTGCACGGCGCTCATCAATGGAGGAGGTCGTGATCAGTAAAATCACGAGAGGCTGAAACGAACAGCTCCAACGTACTTACTATAGCCCATCCGTGATGCAGTATTCCAACAGGCCCTCCCCAATGCACTCGGATCAGCCCGGTAGCAAAACATCTTGCTTAGAGGTGATATATTTATTGCCCGAATGCGCTTGGGTCGCTTCGTGCCTCCCCAAAGTACTGTAAAAGCTCGCCAAAACAGATTAGTGCAAAAGTTGGCACAAGCCACTATATGAGCGCCGCCCCGACGGATCTATCAGCAATTAATCATGCTGGACAATGGAACAATGGATCGCCAGGTACATACTTGAACCGACTGGCATTACGAGACTGGCCTTTTAGCCACAGGGATGCCGCAACTCATGTAAGTAGCACAAAAAGGTAATCACAACCCACTCATGCGGCCGAAAGCAAAAAATTGAGATTTTCCAGGAAGACCCCCAAAATGCTGGACGAAACTTGGAGTGCATCCGCACATTGCATCCCTGCCGAAACATCAGGTTTTGTGCCAGGATTAAACTTGCTGTCTTATTTCAAATGCAATTGCGACTTCAAACTGCTTGCCAAAAATTGAAGTCAGTGCCTTCACAGTGAACGGGATAGTGGTCCTGGACTGGTCCTGACCATCGGCTAACACTAGCTGTTTCTGACAAAACTTCAAAATTAAATCCAAGGAATCCTGTATTCCTATTTCATACAACATCTAGGTGGGGCTCGAATATTGATCAATCCGTTGTGTTATAAAGGTGGGCCAACCAGAAAATAAATGCAAGCAAATAGTTTGGTATTACATGTATGACGTATATTGCATTGGAGTAGTGTCTTCCCCATCAAGTCAGCGACGTAGCGAACAGGATCCATAACCAGAATCACGCACGAAGACTGCCTAAACCTTGCCGCTTGAACCCCACCAGAAATCCTGCGTCCTCCATAGGAACCAAAGGGCAATGGAACCGCCGACAACGTACATTATGATGCGTGTTTGACGGACACCGCCAGCACCAACGAAACCAAACGCTTGCGCAGCCCGGCGCGAGGAGTGGGAAAGTTGAGAAGAAAGGCTAGAGAACGTGTTGCCCTATGCAACCGTCGTGAAACACGAGAATGGACGTCGGACCGCTCTAACTTACAGTGTCGTCTAAAGTTGGGTTTTGGCGCTCTGCGTCATCATAAATGTCTGTGGTGACCTTGTGGGACGTATTACTATCAGCGGGAATCTGCTGCTGGTAGGAAGACACATACGCCTCGTAAAGTTCTTATTTTCGAATGCAGTTCGTCGAGGCGCTGGTCATTTTGAGTTTCGTAGGTTGTTTCCGCTGACTGCGACGACGACATAGAGGTATGGATGGTAAAGGCGTGGGAAAAGGTAAGTCGTACTGTTTCCCGCTTGTTGTTGGGTACACACCGAGTTACTACTGGTCTCAGCAGCCTAGGAACTTGACTTATGTCGGCTCGGCTGCGCGCTCCACACAATTTCAAGGTGAGGAATTTATTGTCATCCAACGAAGTCCTGAATATGATAGGCATAGCTGTTACATGACCCAGAACACGTCGACCGACGTTGCATGGGGCCAGTGAGCTTGGCCGCGCGAAAGTGATTAGTTCGACTCGGGTGATCGAGAACGGCATGAAGACTCTTGGTATCCTGCATGCCATGACTCTCCCTGGGAGGGGATTCGAACCCAACCCCGCTGGTAGGACACCGGGGGGACACCTTGCTGTCCCCTTTTCCTTATGCTTCACCCGGTCTGGATTCGGTTGAAACCACCAGCAGTCGCGCCGCTCACACCATGAAACCAAGAAGGCTACCATGATCATGAAAGCTCGCTCATACACAAACCCGTGAAGTCGTATCGCCTGGATAGCACCCTTGAACTGCGAAAGCTGCAAAGAAAAGACACGTGCTGGGAAAACATGGTCAGTGAAACTGGTTACCTATGACTCGGACATCCAGGACACTCACCCCCACACGAGGAATGCATGCGGTAGGCTGTAAGCGATGGCGAGAGTCTCAAGACCGTGATTTTCGTGCCGTAATTCATGCAAAAATGTGGCCTGTTTCAAGTCAGAGATCTGACATTTGCAAGGGAGATATCCTGCACTTTGCAGGTGAGGCGGTGAGCATGCATCACGGGTGAGTGATATCCGGCGAGGACACTGCGCTCAGTCGTACTGACCACAACTACGTAGCTGGGTCGTTGGCGCACCCGACAGTTCCTGGAGAGCTGTGTACGAGTATCTCAAGGTTAAAGGGCAGGTTGAGAAGATAAACAAGTTCAAGACGCTGTGGGGCGAGAATAACGAATGGAGCAGTACGTCACCCCTCGTGGAAGCTGCTCAAGAGAAGCACGGACCCGACTTGCTTGATGAGTACCTCGGGTTGGTTGACCGTGCTATTCCGAATAGTGTCATTCCACAGTCCCGCTAGGTTTGATTCATTGCGTCGATCGTGTGTTTGTATGATTGATACGCATACCGAGATGCCTTGAGGATCCGCCGCTTTGATAGTAGCGGAGACGATTTATGCAACACTTCCAAATCATAGCCAGTTCTAACAGCATGACAGTGACTTGAACTGATCGAACACAAGCACCCCTTACACAGTGTCCTGTTCTCATCATGATGATAATTCGTCAATATCTGTGTCACACGCCGCATACGAAACTGACCTGTAATATACTAATCTGTGCTTCATCCGAGTTTGCCTGCGACGTCCTCCAGTTTACAGGCATACTTATTCAAGTTCGAGTGCCAGTGTTCAAGTTGGTCTCGCGTACGATTATTGTATTCTGTCATAAACGAAACTCGTCAAAGCCTGGACCATTGACATGTCAACAGATGGAATCAACGCACGTACAAGTCGATCGCGATTCGCATGCGGATTGCCATCGCCCTTTCTGCACGTGTTCTGTGCGCTTTTTTTTGGAACAAAGAAAAGACAGCTGTTAGTGTTACACGTGTACAGGGAACGGAGATGAACGTCACTATACTCATTGGTGTGTCGATCGCGCCTGGCGCGTACTCGTGTGTTGACGGTGATTCCGTGACGTCCCACCTCCGCGTTCCCTGGATTAAGATGGGCCACCCGATCTTGCTTGATCATTCGGGCAGCCGAGATATAATGTATATATGTAACAAAGACTGAATATGCCCTTGGCGTTGACGTCGAGAGTGATATCCCCAATGGTCGACGGCACGCTAAGCGAGTCTCCATCGTTGGAAGACTGGCAGGGGTATCTCCACGCTGTTTGATGGCACCTCGGCGTTACTACATACCCACTTTCGAAACAGACTCCCTCGTCTCGAATATACTTGTACTCGCATCGGCAACCATCCAAAGAAGAGCAAACGTGGGGTGCACAGCTGCAAAAGTTCCCCCAACAAAATTGTTACAGTTGGGGTGAACAACTTGAAAAAAGAAAAAACGGCCACGACTCATCCAGTCCTGCCAATTGTTGCAACCAAACACCTTCAACGGATCATCATGTCCACTGTCGATCATGTCCTTTTGACTTCAAGTGTGCTTCGACGCTGACCGTACTCGCAGACGACCCACGCTTCTACGACGGTCGACCTTGGACGCTGATACTCGTTCGAGAAGGCCTCTAGCTAGAGGCGATCTCATCATCAAATAGTAAGTGTCACAGGGGCCCCCACCCAAAAAGTTCAAGGTTGCAACGAGAAGTACTACTACTACATAGTATTGTCCACTCGGATCCACTCCCAGTGTCACGCCAGCTCAAGCGGATCTTCAAGTAGCCTGGCCAGCACTGGCAAAAACGTTGTTGCCGGTCACTCTGGCTTTCGACGGTGGGTACACTTCCATCAACCCTGATTCGTGTGCCAGTTAATACCGTGGCATGACATGCTTCTAGGGCGATACGATTCCGAAGCCCGTGCGCGTCCACGCCGTACGTGGTCCAACTTCGAGGTCTCAGAACCCAAGACCAACGCCAACGTAGTGAAGCGGCTGGATTCGCCGGTGGATAAAACCCTAGCCCTCGTCACCTTCGCAAACTCGAAACATAAATTATACGATGTAGTATACTGTAACATATCTGACCCGCGTAGGGTATAATCCCAACTCCACTCCGACAACGGAAACGACACGAGGGGTCCCTCCCGAGAAGCACATCGCGAGCTGCCATACATCATGCCCACGGATTGTCATCATCATCATCCACCTCTGGTATCTCGAGTTCATACCCACTTACGCGGGCATACGCCGGCGGCGTCTGCGCTCTCACAACGTCCTCCTGCACCGCACCACCCCTCTGCGCGTCCAAGTCCGTCTCTACGTCGTCTACCGTGATCACGAACCGCAAGTCCGACGCGTCCGCCTGCCGTTCCCCCTCGTCTTCCTTCGTGTCCTTGTCTTTACCTTTACCTTTATTTTTATCGTTATCTTCGTTCACCACTGTCCGTACCGGCGAACCAGCGCCAGGACACAGCTCATCCCATACCCGTATCAGCACCGGCGAGTGTGGCGAATGCGGTCCACGCGACGTCGACGGTACCTGTAAACCGTCTGGCGCAGGCACAACCAGATCCACCGCGTCCTCCTCTACGAGCGGCGTGTGTGACGTTCGTTTCGACGCGCGCGGCGGAGGCGCAGACGACGCGGACGATGACGAGGAAGCAGAGGAAGACGACAGGAGGTGCGGGAGACGCGGGAGACGCAATCGAGATAGGACTTGAGAGGGTGAATGTGATGGACTCTGGTGAGAGGATGACCGGCTAACGGACGTCATCGGTGGGCAATCGGAGATCCTGCGTGATCGTGGCGGAGAGGGCGTCCGTGGCATTCGCGAGGACGAAGGAGGAGCGTGGCAGTCGTGGTGCGCCCCGCCTGTTCCCGTTCTGGCATCGCGCTCGTGATCTTGAACGTCGTCGTCGTACTTCTTCGTCCGTCTTTCCCCACTTTGCGTGGCGCCATACCCAGAGAACGCCCCCTCGTGCCTGCCAAACCCGGCTGACGTGATCTCTCGCACGACCCTCTCCTCTTCCTCCCACATCGCCCGACGCGCCTCCTCCGAGCTCACGTCCACCACTGGATACAAATAATCACCAAACACATACTTTTTGGCGTCTTCGTACAACACCTCATCTGCACCCTCCGGACCAGCCAACACATTGCTAAACGTCAACGCATACTCGTCTGCGTCCTCTATGTCGACGTCATCCCCCGGTATCCGAGCCCCTCCACGCCGATACTGCGTGTCCAGCGCATCGTGCACCACGTCCTCGGCGTCCGCGGTGAACAAGGGGGCAGTGACGTCGCCATCGCCCTCGGGGTGCACTTCGGGCAACCAGTACTTGCGTTTGCCACCGGCAACGTAGCGGAGCCCAGCACGGATCCGACGGTCCCTCGCCGCACCGATATGCATCCCGCCCTCACTGGGCTCGAACGCACGGTAATTAATGCCTTTCCCGCGGAGCGTGGCACGCGTGTCCTCGACGAGGTCCTTGAGTCCAAACGCGTCTCGGAGCGCATACACGAGCGTCATGCGCGCGACGAAGATCGGTGAACGGGGCTTGCCTGTTGCCAAGGGGGACGGCTTGGTGAAATCGCGGTAGGAGAAGGCGTACATGTGGGCGGCAGCGAAAAAGGGCATTTCGATGCAGATGAGGGTGTCTGTGAGACCGAGAGAGATGTGTTCGTTGTCGGTGTAGGGTCCGAGGCGCGTGATGATACCCACCGCGACGAGGAAGGAGACGGCGATGGATTGCCAAAAGGAGAAGAAGAGGATGCCTTTGACACAAAGGAATTTAGGGACGGGTCTTTGGAAGCGTGAATGAAGCGTGTTGGGGAGTACAAGGGGGAGACGCACTTACCGGAAGGGTTTCAAGTCCTGCTGAACACACATCCAGAATACCGCGAGGCACCAGAGTGCGAGACATATGGAAATGTTGTACACGATGGACACGTACAAGTATCCGCTTCGAGCGCGAAAGTCGCCTTCGTTGTAGGTACCGGTAGCTTTCATGATCAAACTCGCAAGTGCGAGAAGAGGCTTGACTTGCACATATTCTGTTTGTAGTTGGGGGTGAACACAAAGGGAACGAAGAATGGAGTAACGACCCTACGCAGGATACCCCGTTTGAGGAACAGGAATGTATATGGATCACTTGGGTCAATCTCGCTGCGCCATAGACTGACGGGAAAGACGGCTGGGATGGGCGGTCGGCCGTGCAAGAGGATAAGGAGCGACCGCTCGCCACCAAGATAGTCTAGAAGAAGCACGAAGAAACAGTATATGACAAAGGCCTGCCACGGATATCGTGAGCAATCGATGCTACGGATGGATCGATAGACGTACCTCGTAAATGTCGCGTATGGCGTCAATGAAGAAAGCCGCCTCCAAGGAGAAGAGCGAGATGAGCGACGACACGGCGTATAACGGTACCATGACCATGATTCGCACGACCATTCTAGAAACAGGACGATGAGGGTCGTCAGCGGATGTGCACGAGCAAAGAACGCAGACCGCTGGAGGAGAGGTTTTCTGTAGTTTCGTAGCTGGAGCGATATCGATATACCGCTGACGGCTACTGCGACGACGGTGGAGATGCCGGCGAGCGCGAGAACGGGCAATGGAAGGCTTGATCCAGAACCATGCCCGAGATTGATGTCTGGAAGGGTGAGCATCAAGCTCGGAGGTGTAACGTACGGTGAAGAGGATGGCTGCGGTGTATGACTAATCCCGTAAATATCGAGCGTTTCATCCCACAGCGCCGAGCGGTGTCATCTCACGATAAGACCTCCACGTCTTGTCCACAATCTCAGCTTCGAATCATGACCATCGCAGTCGGTGACAAAGTCCCAGAAACCACATTTCCTTACATCCCCTATGTGCCCAAGCTCGACGATCTGGTACGTGGTGCTGCTCCCATCTTATCTCGATCTACATCTACTCACACACATCCGACCGAGCTAGTCTACTTGTGGAACCAGTGCGTACTATTGCTGAACCCACTTCACGATCTCACCGCACTCCCTCAGTCTCCACCTACTCCATCGCCAAAGAGTGGGCTGGAAAGAAAGTCGTGGTGTTTGCCGTTCCCGGCGCATTCACCGTGGGTAACCGATCTCGTTCGATCGCCCAGCTGACGAGTCCCCGATAGCCTACCTGCCATGTGAACCACCTCCCCGGTTATATCAAGAACCACGAATTGTTCAAAGAAAAGGGCGTCGACGTCATCGCTGTGATTGCGGCGAATGATCCGTTTGTGTTGAGCGGATGGGCTCGTGTCGAGGGACTCAAAGACAAGGTGAACAATGCACCGCCGGATCGCACATGAAAAGACCCTGATCGTCGTAACAGATCGTTGCCCTCAGCGATGCGGGTGCAGAATGGTCTGGGTCGATCGGACTCTCCATCGACCTGTCCGCGCGCGGCCTTGGTATCCGCACCACACGCTATGCGTTGATCCTGGAAGACTTGGTCGTCAAACACATCCGGGTTCGTCTCTGTTCTGTCTGCTGGTCCGGTCGCTCATGTTCGCTCTAGGTCGAAGAGGTTCCAAGCACCGTCCAAGTGACCGGAGCTGAGCATTTGCTTGCGTTGCTGTAGTTTTATGTATGTATAAGATTAAATGGATCCGTGCGCAGAATGGAGTGTATATTTATTTGTGCATGTGTACGCGCCCTTGAGTCACGTGATCGAGTTTTGTTTGTTGATCCCATGGTAAATGGCGAGGTCTGATAAAGTTCAAGTCAATAGGGTCAAGCGCGTCTCCCTTCACACTCTCCCCCCCCACACACACACATATCCCCCCGCGATGCCTCGCAAAGCCGCTCCACCCCCTTCCACAGATGCTCCAGCAGAGCCACGTCGCTCTTCACGCATAAAAGAACAGCCAAAGGCCGAAGCACACCCAAAGAAGGCTGCGAAACCCCGCGCAAAGAAAGTCAAGCCCGCCGACGAGAAAGAAGACGAGGACGAGGATCTCCTCGACGCAGCCGCCGAGGATCCCAAGCCCAAGTCTGCCAGGGGTAGGAAACGCTCCGCTGCCGACAAGGACGCGGAGAAGCCCGCCGAGCCTGCCGCCGCTCAGGAGGAGGACACCCCCCCGTCTAAAAAGGTCAGTTCGGTCTCCTTGGTGTGCAGGCGGTCTTGGGGCTTATCTGTGGTGGTGTCATGATAGGCCAAACCTGAATCGAAGCCTGCCGCTGCCAAGCCAGAATCCAAGGTCTCTGCCACCAAACCGGCCTCCAAGGCCACATCCGAGAAACCCGCGTCAAAGGCCACGAAGCCCTCATCACGGGCGTCCGCGAAACCGGCCTCGACTGCCAGGAAGCCTGCATCAAGAGCAGGCTCGAGGAAACCTGCTTCCAAGGTGAGATGGGTTATCGCCACAGTACCATGCAGACCATGACGTGTTTATCAGGTGGATGCACCCACGGACGAGAATGCTGCACCCGTGTCTGCTGACCCGATCGCGGAGGAGCCCGAGGGGGAAGCCATCGCGGAAGCAGAAAACGCTGTGAGTCTTGATCTCGATCATCCATCGCGTCCGCTGAACGCCTCTCAGGCATGATCACACGAGATGCACATATTCTCAAAAGAGGATCAGTGGAATATCGCGCTGTTATTCCTATCGTTAAGAGCTTTTTTGCAGAGAAAATGTACATCACATCCTATTATTATCCCTGTCAGTGATCTGTAGCCCCCTCTTCCTCTTTGACATCCCTTGTCCCAATACCCATAGTCCCGTCCTCTCTCTGCCCTCCCCCGTGTGCGTTGACGTTACTTCCTATACAGTTGTATGTCTCCTTTTTTTCCGCATTGTTCTTGGTTTTGCTTTCGTCGTCCTTGTTGCCTTTTTTATGACATGTCCTCGGCCACACGACATGTGACAATTTTTAATTACCTGGAGTGCCGTTCTTGGTTTAGGTATCATGATACGGTCAGCTTCGGCGCGTTGATATTTCGTCGCGGTCGTCGGTTCATGTACCTCCCTTGTCTATACTCTAGATTTGGTTTGTGACTGACGTGAACTATTCTATTATGACTATGCCTTTTTTCTCCATCCTCTGAATCGTTCAAAGGAACAGTACGACTTGGACCTGTGTGTACACCAGGTATCTTCCGCGTTCGTTGGCACTTGACTACTAGAGGCCATTTGGGTCTGGTTCTGAATCAAGGATCAGTACTCAGTATGTACCGTATCAGATCGTGTCACCAAGTCACTCGCTACTGGAGACTTATCTTGCTGGGACATCCAGGACCAACCTCTGTTGGAAAACGACCACTCGGCCATTAGTGGGTCTCAAAGTCGAATTCTGAGTTGATTACATGACTTGGGAAGTGCCGACTTCGTCGGCAGAAACCCTGCTTGACTGGAGACGAGCGCGAATATTATTAAGATGATGGATCATTGTAGTAGTATCAGTTGCAGTACGGATAAGCGTACTACCACCCGAGAACTGTCGGAACAACGTTCGACTTAAAGAAACAAATATTATCATGCAGGAACGACACCTTAAAACGTAACAAAAAATACGGAGTGCAAGAGAACAATAACGTAATATTCCGACCAATGGAACCGGAACATAGGAGGTCAGATAGGAGGCAACGTTACCGATCCTACATGATAGAACGCCGCAACAAAAGAAGAACGATAATTCAAACCGACGAGTATGGAAACACCTCACACGAACACGTGATGTCACATGTGTCTCGAAAAGTGGGACAATTCCAACACACCAGAGACCTTGCAAGCAAGGTAATGTTCTGAGAAAGAACATGTCAGCCAGCTTCTCGGCTGTATAGTTCAAGCCCCGAGTCTCCGATTGAAGTGTGACGCCTCGCCATGCTGTAGCCTGGCAGCTATCCCTGTACACTTTTCCCCCAGGCCCTATTGCGCTGTAGGGGTCAACTTGCAGATGAAGAACCATGAAGAACCCAAGATCGACTCTGCTCTGCAGGCAGCCCCAAGCAAATCACTCAAGATCTTCTGGGACAAAGCATATGCTTATCATACAGATCATTTTGTTGAATGGTGTATCAACAACCCAACCCAACATGTCAAGTTATTTTCTGATTTGACCCAAGATGCGCGGGAGGAAGGCCGCAACAAATCTCAGCTCAACTCTGCAAAGAAAGGTATCTACCATGAACTTGCTGGATATATCTTTGAGAACAAAGCAGAGGTTGCTGCTGATTGAAATTTGAGACCACATGTTTTTGTGGCTGCTACTCAATGGCGTCACTCGAAGTAAGTACTTCCATCAAATCTAGGCCTTGAAAACTGACTAGTTTAATTACAGTCTTCGGACTAAATACAACAAGCAAATCAAGTGTTTGGGTCAGACAGGTGCTGGATTAGCAGTTGAAGAACTTCAGGGTGCAGAAAGGACAAAAGGTTTGATAGGTGATTTTCCTTTGCCTTTTTTTTGTGTAGTATCATGTGTAGTACCAACTCATGGACAACACAGGTTCCATCTTGAAGGATTTTCCATGGTTTTCTTCATTGCATGGTTGGTGGAGGACCAACCCTACATACAACACGGCTTTTAGCAGTTCTGATGCAGGCCAGAACTTTGCCGCACAAGCCACAACTCTCTTCAACCTACATCTGAATTTACCAACTCATGGGGACCATGTCCCTCACCAATCTTCACCCTCTGCCACTGGCCCATCTGCTTCCACAACATCTGTTGACGACCTCAAATCTAATAAAGACTTGGGACACTTCACACCAGAAAATGCTTTAGAGAGAAGGAAACTCGTTGAGAGGGGAACCCAACAAGAACTTGACTAGAGTTCTTGGGGCGTTGTATTCAGTCTACTTATACTACTCTAGTGTGTGTACATGTTTGTCTACTGGTCCGTGCGTCTAGTAGATGAGACATGATATCATAGATAAGAGATACGAGATAAGGGTCTAGACGTTTCTAGACCTTCGGTAATTAAATAGGTGAGGCGAGTCACATGACTGGTCTAGACCGTGAATCACGTGATGAGTCCAAAGAAAAGATAAGGTCATGTGATGAGAAAGGTGCACGTGTTGTCATGTGACCGTGGAAAATATCACGTGACTAGAAAAAGAAAGATTAGAAAATTAGAGTTCGTAACATTACCCCTCTGCTATGGTTCGCATTCCAGGCGAGACCAAATAGGTGGTGTGTCTGTGTAATTTTCGTAAGGATTAAATAAAGTAGTGAAGAGTTCAGTCGTCATTTGTAATCTTCGTGGGGCACTCGGTTTTCTGACGTAGAAATCACACACTGCCTCCTTGGTGTGGGAGAGGTGACCTTCAATCTTCCATGTGCGATCCTCTTCACCGTAACCTTTCCAGTGAACGAGGTACTCGAGCTTCTTGCCCTTTAGTCTAGAATCTGCAATATAGTCTACCTCGAATTCGACGTCGCCCTCGTCGGTTACCGTTACCGGTGCGGGTTTGTACGAGATCTGACCAGGAAGTAGATCTTTATTGTTATGGTCGTAACAGGTTATACGACTAACTTCTCCGATCTTATCTTATCAGAATCACGTGACTTGGATCACGTGACATCCCGAGTCTTTCCGCGCTCATGTGACTAGATCACGCGACCTCTTCCCCTATGCATTCACATCGTCTATCCAGGACATTCCTTCAACACGGACACTTGGTCTGGTAGAGTAGACCGTTCCTGAATTATTCCCCTTATGGTTATATTATTCTCACGGTAATCACC
>JBBPMQ010000584.1:0-13939 GCA_038090375.1 Boletus rubroflammeus | reverse complement strand
TAGCCTCTCGGTTTATATAGCATTCTACATAATGTGTACATGTTTGTACCCTATCTTAGATCTGAGTCTAGACTAGCGGTAATTAAATACGCATGTTAAAATAGAAGCTAAGAAGCATAGCGGAAATGAGTAACATGAGGATGCAACCTGTGCATCAAATGGAAGAGAAGAAAAGAAGGAGAAGCATAATGGTGATTACCGTGGGAGAAATATAACTATAGGGGGAATAATTCAGGAACGGTCTACTCTACCAGACCAAGTGTCCGTGTTTGATCGAATGTCCTGGATAGACAATGTGATTGCATGGGGTGAAGGTCACGTGATCTAGTCACGTGAGCGTGGAAAGAAACGGGATGTCACGTGATCCGAGTCATGTGATTCCGATAAGATAAGATAAGAGACGTTACTTGTGTAACCTGTTACGACCGTAACACCTGAGATCTACTTCAACTTCTTCTTCCTTTTTGGGGAAGAAGGGAATCATCCTTTGTAAAAAGAAAAGCTTGCGAGGATCGAAATCTCTCCAGCAAGACAAATCGAGACAATAGCCTCTCGACTTCGTAAAGAAAAATAAAGGTAACCTTGGCTTGTGCGGGCACAGTACGCTCTTGCACACAAGCTTTTGGTCTAAGGTAACTAGAGTAAAAAAAGGAGCCACACGAGGACTCGCGACGTATCGCAAAAGAAGTAAAAGGGGTTTGAAGCGGTGTTTAAACCAATTGAGAGCGCTCGAGCTCACTCCTGTGCCGCACTAGTAGCTAAGCACCTTCGCAGGATTATCTCCTGGGTATACGTAAAACAAAAGGTGGCAAATGCCAAGTGAAAGTAAAATCGTTGAAGTTTCCCCAAAAGGCTAGGGTCTGCCTATATACCCTTAAGACTGGGCATAGCCTATGAAGCGGTTTAGATGTGAAGTAGCGGAAGTGTAGACAGTCAAGTTCTAATGTTGACAACCTCAAATCTAAGAAAGACTTGGGCTGCTTCACACCAGAAAATGCTTTAGAGTAGAGAAACTTGTTAAGAGGGAATTCCAACAAGAACTTGACTAGAGTTCTTGGGGCGATGTATTCAGTCTACTTATACTACTCTAGTGTGTGTACATGTTTGGCTACTGGTCCGTGCATCTAGTAGATAAGACATGACATCATAGATAAGAGATACGAGATAAGAGTCTAGACATTTCTAGACCTTCGGTAATTAAATAGGTGAGGCGAGTCACATGACTGGTCTAGACCAGGTCATGTGATTAGAAAGGTGCATGTGTTGTCACGTGACCATGGAAAATATCACGTGACTAGAAAAAGAAAGATTAGAAAATTAGAGTCCGTAACATTACCCCTCTGCTATGGTTCACATTTCAGGCAAGACCAAATAGGCAGTGTGTCCGTGTAATTTTCGTAAGGGTTAAATAATGTCGTAAAGAGTTCAGTCGTCATTCGTAATCGTCGTGGGGCACTCAGTTTCCTGACGTAGAAATCGCGCACTGCCTCTTTGGCGTGGGAAAGGTGACCTTTGATTTCCCATGTGCGATCCTCGTCACCGTAACCTTTCCAGTGAACGAGGTACTCAAGCTTCTTGCCCTTTAATCTAGAATCTGCAATATAATCTACTTTGAACTTGATGTCGCCCTCGTCGGTTACCGTAACCGGTCTGGGTTTGTACGAGATCTGACCAGGAAGTAGATCTTTATATAATTTAGTTCGTGATACGTTCACGACTGGGTGGATCTGCATTGAGCGGGGTAATTTAAGCCGGACTGTGTTTTCTCCGACATGTTCTATAATAGTATAGGGTCCGAGCCATCTCTCTGTTAATTTACACGATTGGCGACTTTCTCGCAAGTTAAGGTTCTCCGTTGATAGCCAAACTTGGTCACCGGGTTTATAAATAGGCGTGTTGGAGCGTTTCTTATCAGCTTGTGCCTTCATCTCTACTTGCTTCTTTTCGAGATGATCCTTGGCATTAGCTAATGTTTGCTCCATATCTTTGGCAAAGGTAGTGGCTGCCGGAGCCTGTGCTTCCACTTGTTCAATCCCCATACGAGGCGCATACAATCGGGTGAGTTGGAAAGGGGACTTTCCCGTGGAAGAATGCTGCCTTTGGTTATAATTAAACTGCGCCAGCGCAAGCCATTCCGACCACTCGGTTTGTTTCTTGGTGGTGTAGAGCCGCAGATACTGTTGGAGATCTCGGTTAACCCTTTCCGTTTGCCCATTGGTCTGGGGGTGGAAAGCGGTTGACATTCGGAGTTCCATGTTCAACATCTTGCCAATATCTCTCATCAGCTGGGCCGAGAATTGAGGGCCTCTATCTGAAATAATAGATCTAGGAAGTCCATGTATCTTCCATACGTGATCTCGATATAATTTAGCCGTTCCTAGCGAGGTAACGGTTTTGTTCGTGGGAATAAATACCACTTCTTTCGAGAAGCGATCTACCACCACAAGAATGCTATCGTGTCCGTTTGATGTGGGGAGATCCGTAATAAAGTCCGTGGAGATATCCTGCCAGGGACCCTCCGGAATAGGTTTAGGTTTGAGTTTGCCAGCCGAGGGCATGTTCGTCGGCTTCATCCGAGCACATCATTCGCATCGGGTGCAATAGTCCTTTATTTGGGCACGGGAACCTTCCCAGTAGTGATAGCGTGAGACTAACTCTAAAGTCTTCTCTGCGCCACCATGACCAGCCAGCCTGCTGTCGTGATAAAGCGAAATGATATCCTGACGGAGCTCTAGGTCCTCAGGCACGTAGATTTTTCCATTGAGCTTACAAAGCCCATCTTCTTCGACTGTGAACCCTGCAAGGGTCGTCTCCTTTAGTTTAGATTGTCCGTTTCTGACACGTTCTAAGATCTTTTGCTCTTCGCCGTGGACGTAAGAGACTTCGTTTTTTGTGGCACGTATTCTTTCTGCGGGAATTACCATGACTCCTTTATTGTCATTCTCAACGCCGATTGTGTGATCTTCACGGCGTGAGAGAGCGTCGGCTTTTCCCATCGAAGCTCCTGGCTTCTGTACCAACTCATAGTCGAATCGGGAGAGGAACTGCGCCCATCTCGCTTGCCTCTGATTCAGATCTTGTGTCTTCATAAAATATTGCAAATTGGCGTGATCTGTCCACACCTCGAATTTCTTTGGTTGCCCTTTGAGATGGTGTCGCCATTGCTCTAATGCCTGAATGATGGCCAGCATCTCTTTGTCTGCAATCAAATAATTACGTTGTTCCGGTGTCATGGAATGTGACGAGAAGGCAACCGGATGCCATTTCCCTTCCTTTTCAATAGATAGGACGGCGCCCGTAGCGAAATCAGATGCATTGCACTCTACGCAATATTGGGCATCGTCTTCGGGATAAGCGAGTATAGGGGCCGTTGAGAATTGTCCCTTCAGCGTGTCAAACGTGTTTTGTTCCTTTTGTGTCCACGTCCAAGTGTGGTCCTTTTTCGTAAGATCATTCAATGGTCTTGACATAACGGAGAAGTCCTTAATGAAGCAGCAATAGAAATTCGCCAAATCCAAAAAGCTTCGCACACCTCTGACATTTGTGGGCGTGGGCCATTCTTGAATGGCTTTAACTTTTTCTTGTTCCATTTTGATTCCATTTTCGGATACGATCATTCCGAGGAAATCTACTTTCTTAGCACAGAATGTGCACTTTTCGGGTTTAATGAACAGGTCGTGTTCCTGTAGCCGCTTTAGTACCTCAAGTACTATTTTGTTGTGTTCTTCCTTATTCTCCATTTTTGTGAAGACCAAGATGTCGTCAATATAAATAATAACAACTCCTTCCATATCGGCAAAGATGTTGTTCATCATGGCTTGGAAGGTGGCAGGGGAATTAGTCTGCCCAAAATACATCACCAGTGGTTCGAAACTTCCACGGTGACAGACGAAAGCTCCTTTCCATTCGTCTCCTTCCTTGATGCGTACATTGTTGTATCCCCATCGTAAGTCCATTTTTGTGAACATCTTCGCACCCTTCAATCGATCCACCAATTGGGAGATAAGGGGGAGCAGGTAGTTGTTTTTAACTGTCCATTCATTTAAATATCGGTAATCCTGTACCATTCTTTTCTTGCCGTCTTTCTTGGGAATAAAGAATACGGGTGACGTTTGCGGTGATTTGGAGGGGCGAATATATGTACCCTTTACGTAGCTGATTGTCCACGAAATCTGAGACTTCCTTTTGTTCTTCAGTGGACATCGGGTAAAGCCCTTTTTGGGGTACATAGCCTTCCTTCATATCAATCGCGTGGTCCCAAGGTTTCCTTTCGGACATACGCTCCGAACTCTTTTTGGAAAACACGTTGAGGAATTTGTGGAATTCCTTGGGAACCATTTCTTCAACCGTCAATTCCTTTTTGGGAGCGCTCGGCTGCTCGACCTTCCTTAGACGGTGGTATACATACGGCATATTGTTGATCTCCTTTTCTTCTAAGGTTCTGACGAATACCGGTCTATCCAATAGCATATTGTTACGGACTTCAATTTTCTAATCCTTCTTTTTCTAATCACGTGATATTTTCCACGGTCACGTGACAAACACGTGCACCTTTCTAATCACATGATCTTATCTTTGACCGGACTCATCACGTGACCAAGGGTCTAGACCAGTCACGTGACTCGCCTCATGTATTTAATTACCGAAGGTCTAGAAACGTCTAGACTCTTATCTGCTATCTCTTATCTATGATGTCATGTCTTATCTACTAGACACACAGACCAGTAGATAAACACATACAAACACAGTAGTTAGTATATATACCCTTGAATCAACGCCCCAAGAACTCTAGTCAAGTTCTTGTTGGGATTCCCTCTCAATAAGTTCCCTTAACTCTAAGCATTTTTTGGTGTGAAACAATCCAAGTCTTTATTAGATTTGAGGTTGCTAACACCTTCCATGAATGTTCTACAACATTCTTTCCATTTCTACAAGTTGTATTACTTAACACTTCCATGAACTTCTACGAAGTTCCATTCACTTAGTCGTCATTCTTAGGTTTCTCATATATAAACCCAGTACTTCATCTCTTTTGTACTTCTCCATCTTGATCTCCTTTTATCATCATCTCATTGCTCCTTGTCCTTGAACCTCAAAGGTCCTCCCTTCGAGCCTCTAAGTCTCCATCCTACTTTTGAGTGGATGCTCAACTGTTGTTTGTAGCCGTTGCTACTCAAACGTCTTTGAACCCTTCACCGTCGCTTATGGCCGTCGCTGCATGACACTCTTGACCCTTGACCATCGTGTCTTTACGCACGTCTCCTCGAACCCCTTGACTCATCACTATGCAACAACCCTAGAACCCCTTGACCAATGACTGCTAAGTCATTGCTTGACTCTACTACGTGAGATACTAAAGGCTACGCTTGTACCTACCCGGTCCAAGCGTAACACTACCCACCTATCCCAACCTTGGCTCCAGCTTGTGCTGGACCACACGGATTGCCCAGCATTCCTCCACCATATCAACTCCAGCTCAAGGCCACTATTCTCCCAGCACACGCCGGAAGATATAGCCCAGACCGTTATGGTGCAATTCCACAATGGCCCTCCGGTACATGTGGGATTTGACTCCAATGGGGACCTTCAGGTTTCCTGCTCCTTGTGGTCCCAGAGATTTGCACTATCACCTTGTCCATCGGTCCCTGCATCCACCTGGCAGTTCCTGGCAGGGGTGGACCCCATCCGCCCCCACCAGTCCTGGGCATCTTCCCACTGTGATTTTTATTCCTGTTGTTTGAAGCTCTCTAAGTATAGTGAATGTACCCCCTCCGTTAGCTACTATGGTCGTATTACACTTGTACATACTGTCTAGCAAGGGGTCTACCGACATCATTGGACAATAAACACGGATCTATATATATATATATAATTTCTAGTAGCAGTGATATATTGGCCTTTTAATTGCATGTTGGAAGTCCAAACATGTCCAGTATAGTCATTGATGAATAATATGACATATCAGAATTTACAATAAGAGTCAATTGGGAATGAGAATGACTTCAGATCAGAGTGTATAATCTCAAAGGGCCATGTGGTGTGAGATGGATTAATTGGAAATGAGTGGTTAGGCATCTTTCCCAGAGCGCAGCCAGGGCAGATCAAATCTTGATTTGGGAATAAGATTGAGGGGAAACTCTGTGTGTGATCTTTTGCTTTGGATAAGACATCATGTGAGGAATGACCCATACATGTGTGTAGTGTTTGGTAGTTGATGGTGTAGATTGATGTCAAATTGGCTTGGACATGCTCTGAGGATGTGGTTGGGCAACATAGAAGTGTCACCTGGAGTATGTGGATTGAAGCAAATTAATTCAGCTTCTGATAATCTGTATATCATTATACTGCGAGTTACCCAAGAAAGCTCCCATTGACAGTAGTCTAGTGGTAAGTTCCGGTATGTAGTACACAGGAAATAGGCAAACAACATAAGTATTGCCTGATGGAGGACATATGGTAATGATGACTATGCCGCAGCCTTTAGATTTGGCATGTCCATTTACAGTATGGAGGGTGATTGGTTGAGATATGTCCTCATACTGAGTGAAATCATTGATGTTGAAGGTGAAGGCAGACTTGCACCTGAGTCGATTGTCCACATGGGATTTTTATTTGCTCTTGTTCTTTCCTCACACTCATGACAGTTCAGAGATGGGATGATATGGGTGCATGTTATTGTTTGTATGTACAGTACATGCGTGTCTATGTCATTATGTATACTACTTGATCCTGTGGAGAGTGTATGTGAGTGGGTGTGGGTGAGTGAAAGAGAGAGTGGGACTGACATTTTGTCATCACCCTCATTGACTTCCTCAATCGGCACCATGCCATCATTGTCATAATGGCTGAAGAGGCCAGCTGCATTGGTGATCTCGTTGTCGAGCAAGGCTTCCAAGCCATATATGTTGACAATGTCCTGCTCATCCCAAAAGGTGGCAGGAGGGGTGAAGGATGAGGAGGTGTGGGACAATGGTCCTGCACTGTTTTCATCCTCATCGTAGTAGATGGGGGGTGAGGAGGACTGAGCAGCATTGAGTGCGCTAATGTGGTTGACGAGGTCGCCCATGGAAGTCTCCTCCAGTGCTGAGATGGCCATGTTGAGGTGCTCAATGGGTGCGATGGGGTTGTCAAGGGTTGCAAGACCCAATGTGACCTGGTCTAGGATGTGCAGTGTTTACACAGTGGAAGGGAGCCCAAGCTGGCAGGTGAGCGTGCATATGCCCTTGGTTGCTTTGAAGGCGGGGGGCCATAATGAGCAGCACCTGGGTACATGAGGGTCCTCACAACTGGTCAGGATCTCAGAGCGCTTGTGGTGCTCGATGATTTCCATGACCTGGTCATGGTCAACAAAGTTGGGTTGTCATTGTAGAGATTGGCATGGGAGTATGTGTGGTATGGGGCAATGTGGACCTAAGTTGAGTTGTTGGATGGTGGTGGTCAATGAGGGACGGACAGAGCTGAGTATCAGTGGTGTTGGCTAGGTAGCTGTAGCTACCTGTTACCTCGTCAGCCCTCTCATGCTGCTTACCCTTTCCACCATGGGTGCCACGAGGGCATTTCTGATTGTTGTTGTTGTGGTCATGCTGTGCTGCATTATCAGGGCCATGGTTAGGCATGGTTCGCTGCTGCTGCTGCTGCTGGAACTGGAAGGTCCTGAGGCTTATGCTTCACTACTGATATCTTGTTAGCATGGTTGGGTGGTGGACTGTGCAAGTTGTTATCACAGCCTTGGGAGTGGTTGGAGTGGGTAGTGTGACATAAGTCACGACTTTCCCACGAGAGGACCACAGTGGCATGTATATCACTAATTGTCGTGATATCGAATGTTGAGGAGGCACTGAGGTTCTGAGCTGTTACCTCCATCAAGGAGGATAGCTTGGCAAGTAATAACATATTTGGGTAAGGGTGAACCTGGCATTGTCGAGGCAGATGATTAGCATGGCGAGGCAGTCAAGTGCCTTACTAGGGTGGTATCGGGATCTTCAATTCCAATAAGGATTTGAAGTCCGCGTAGGTGGTGGCAACAGAGGGTTTACCATAGTCTTTCTTGATGTCGGCCCAGAAGGCCTGTGCCGAGATGGGTGCCTTGTACTTAGCCCGGATGGGAGGGGATAGGTGGAGCATCAGTAAGCCCATCACCTTGGCATCATTGATCTACCATCCCTCAACATCATCCTTGTTGCTACATAGTGGGGCAGGCCTGGGCGAGGACATAGGATATGCCTGTTGCCATCAGGAAGGCTGCCATGGTGGGCACACATTCGAGGTAGTTGGTTCCATCCATGATGGGGACAGCAAAGAAGAGTGTGGAGGTCATGTTTGCAATCTGTAGAGTGTGCATCAGTATCAGGGTCTGATTGTGAGTAATGAGGGTGAAACAGATTGTACATCGGCAATTGGTTAGGGTGACTGTTGCCATGACACTCCATGCTCAGTGAGTCAAGAGCTCGCTGTTGCTGCCATTGAAGGCACATGTGCGTGCTGCTATTGGGGCTCATAACCTGTTAAGCAGGTAAAGCTACAACCCTAGAGGGGAGCTATGCAGAGGAGACTTCTCATACTCACATTGTGGGTAGATAAAGATCTGGGTATTTGGTAAGACCTGATCGGCCTTATATACTATTGGAGTACAGCTTAGTAATCTAATTATGTACTCCCTTTATTGTAATCTAAATATAAAATAGTGGAGATAGGAGACAGAACCACTGCTATAATTAGTGCTATGTTCAATAATTAGCATCGACATAGATGAAGAAGAGCAATTCAAAATTGAGTACATTGCAGCATCTTGGCTTTAATAAAAGAAAACTTCAATACCTCATGCATTGGGTTGGTTACAATGAAACTAACTGAACTTGGAAATCAGCAGACATCATTACAACTGCACCACAAGCAGTTGCTGATTTCCACCATTCCAACCCTTTTGCACCATGAAAACTATGAGGAATATCTGTTGACAATTCAACTCCTTATTCTCTTCTTATGAAAATTATACTGAAATGAACTCTGAAGAAACTCGCCTGGAATACAAGTCCTGAAGAGGGGGTAGTGTTATGAAACATATCATATTTACACTTCTTTTACTTTTACACTTTACCTTCACTTGCACATGATCATGGGAAATTCACATGACCAGTCACGTGACTGGACTGTACACTGAATACATGCTATTAGTCATCATTGCTTCTTTACTTCTTTCTCCCAGTATCAAGAAACATCTCTTAGGAGACACTTCCTTTATTACCATACTTAGCCTTATGCTCACAGACACAGCATGGTCTGCGCATTCCTCACACATATGTATATAAACTAGACACAATGCAACTGCTATGGCAGTCTAATCTACTTGTTTTCTCTGCCCTTAAAAGTAGTCTGATCTTAAGGGTTCTGCTCACCTTTCCCTCCACCCTTTCCCTTGTCCTGTGGGGCAATTATATTGGACGTTGTTGGCATTTGAAGTAGTTGAGTGATCCGCCTACATCAGCAAACCAACCTTTGTATTGACAGACCTCTACAGACTTGTGTAGTTCCCACAGAGAGGTACCTAGTAGTACAGATCTGTATAGAGAAATAGGGGAAATCTACATCAACATATTCTATATTAATTTGATCTAATTTTTTTGAGACAATCTTTATATGAAAATAAGCTCCTGGGCAATTTTTTTGGGAGCACAGGTACAAATTTGGTGATGTGGTGTACAAAACCATTTCATGCAAAAAGCATTCCCACAGGTTGTTTTGCTGATGTACAGTGGGCATTGCATCATACATGTGTGCACAGTTCGACATTGTAGTGTCAGACCAGTGAACATAGTAACAGGGGGAAGGAGGGTGACACTGGAGTTGTCACTGCCAGAGGAGGGAAGGAGGTCAAGGTATTGTGACAATGCATCAGGTCTGGCAAGGAGTTTGCCCGGTACGTGGACCATTTTTGGGTCGAAGTTGGCAAGGTCAAGTAGGCAATGGGCTTGATGACAATTGAGGTCCTGGGTTGGTGGAAGTAAATTCTTGTGGTTGGTGAAGACCTGGACAGGGAAGGGGGAGCCATGGAGATACTCCCTCCAGGCTTTCAAGGCTCAGATCATGGTGAGGAGTTCTTGGTCATAGATGTTGTAGTTTCATTCAGCTGGGAAGAATAAGTAGGCGAGATAGGAACAGGGGTGCCAATTCCCATTAGAGTTGGTCTGGAGGAGGATACCCCCTGACGTGAATTTAGAGGTGTCAGTGGTGATGGCAAAGGGTTTGGAGTGGTCAGGAAGAGTAGGGACCAGTTTTGAAAGGAAGATCACTTTAAGGCGATCAAAGGCTTCTTGGCAACTGGTCATCCAGTCCCAGGGGAGATTCGTTTTGATGGTGTCAATGAGGGGGTGGGCGATAGCAGAGGAGTCGGGAATAAATTGATGGTAGAAGTTGGCAAAGCCAAGGAATGATTGGACATGCTTGACTTTGGCCAGGATGGGCCATTTGGCAATGCCCTCAAGTTTCACCAGATCCATGGCCAACTGGCTGGGTTTGATGATCATGCTGAGGTATTCAACCTCAGTAGTGGTGAAGGCACATTTCTCGAGTTTGAAATGAAGATCTAGTGCCATCATCCTCTGGAGTACATGCCTGGTTCGTTTGGTGTGGGTTTGTTCATCGGAAGAGTAGATGAGAAGGTCGTCCATGTAGATGACAAGCTATTCTTTGGCAATCATGCCTTGGAAAGAATTGCTGGAATGTGGCAGGGGAGTTGCAGAGACTGAAGAACATGATGGTGGGCTCAAAGAGCCCTTTGTGGGTGATGAAGGTGGCCTTCATTGGTGGCCATCCTTGATTCAAATATTGCTATTGTCATACCCCCATCATATATCGAACTTAGTGAAGACCTTGGCTCCTTGGAGTTTATCGATGAGGTCAGAGATAAGGGGGAGAGGGTAGGCGTCCCAAATGGTATGTTCATTCAGGTATTGAGGGGTGGAGTTTTCCGTCTTTCTTCTTAACGAGGAAGAAGGGGGCAGCTTAGGGAGAGTTCAAGGGGTGGATCTTTCCGCAGCTATGATTTTCATTGATGAAGTCTTTGGTGGCCTTTCATTCATCAGGGGTTAAGGGATATATCTTCCCTACTTTGGGGATAAAGGACTCATGGAGGTTGATCTTTTGATCATAGGGTCGGGAGGGAGGTATGTGATTTGAAGCTTCTTTCAAGAAGACCAAGGAGAACTTAGAATATACTTTGAGTAGGACCTGTTTTGGCTTGGCTTTTTCAGCTGCAGCAGCGAGTTCTGTGGCAGTGGTTAGGTGGGTGACCTTGGGCAAGGAATTGGGACCCTGCTTTGATTACCCTGTGGATAACTCAGTTGTCTAGAGCTCGAGTGATGTAGTGGAATTCTTTCTCTCTTTCAAGAAAGGCGTTTAAGTGGGTATCAAGGGTGGTTACATGGACGTGTTTTGGGGAAGGGGAGGTCAGGGTGTGATGGAAGAATGTTTGATTTCATTCACAGTCTCAGGAGTATTGAGCAAAGAGCTTCTCAGATTGGTCTAGGGATTCGTCGATGGATAGAGATCAGTCAGTCCAGTTAATGGTGGGTTTGGCCATCATGAGCCAAGGGAGACCAAGGATGATGTTGTCTCATCCAGATTTCATTGCAAAGAGGGTGGTTCAAAGGGCCACCCCTCTGATCTCGGTGTTTCTGACCCTAATGGGCTCTTTGAGCCTAGTGAGGGGAAGTTGATGCCTCCAGGCAAAGTCTAGATCAATGCAAGAAATGTCAGCTCCACTGTTAATGAAGGCTCAGGCATTGACAGTTTTCATGGTATGGGAGGGGACAATGAGTTGGACTGGGATCTGCAAAGTGTTGGTGTGGGATTTTGCTGTGACTGGGCTGGCTGATGACTCAGAAGTGGTGAAGTAGCCAGAGGAGTTTTGGGAGAGGAATGACTCGTCGTTGTCATCCTTGGTGGGCATCAAGTCAGGGATCTCCTCTTCACTAACTTCAAGGAAGGAGAACTTGTTGGTAAGGTTGGAGACAGAGGAGGTTGATTGGGGATAGGGGTCCTCAGATGCTTTGTTGTCATCATCAGAGGATTCCTCGACGAAGGGGGCTAGGTGGGCAAAGATATTGGAGGGTTTCCTTTTAGGAACTATAGGGATTGAGGTGGGTTTTCTTGGCAGTGGTACTGGGGTAGGGAATCTTCTGGGACAGGAGGTGCTCCAATATCTGGGTTTTTGGCATCAGAAACAAAGGTTGAGTCAGAAGCATTCAGCTCGCCCTTCTGGGGTGAGCTTGGATATTCTGGCAGGAATGGTTGGTAAAGGGAGGAGGTGTTGGCAGGGTAGGGCAGGAATGGTTTCCTTGGTGGATTTCTCAAGGAAAAGGAAAGGGAAGAGTTGTATAGCGGAGTGGGGGCGATGGGGTGAGGGCAAAAACATAGGGTCTGGGAAGATCCTCCAGAGGAGGGCTTGGTGGGGAGGTGGACAGTGAGGGGTCTTGAGGTAGTCATGGTGGTTCAAGGGTCAGGAGATAAGGAGATCTACAGGGAAGGTAGTCTCGAAAATGTAGCTTAGTCTTTTGTTATGATCAACCCGGGTAGAGGCTGAAATGGCCCAAAAGCAACTAGGCTCTAGGCAAACACAACAACTATTTAAAGACTTTAGAAGAAGATAATCTGAGTGGGACTCTTTTGAGGAAGAAATCCAAGAGAACTAAATCCTCAATGCTAGCCTCTGTGTTTATATATTATTCTACATAGTGTGTACATGTTTGTACCCTATCTTAGATCTAGGTCTAGACTAGCAGTAATGAAATATGCAAGGTGAAATGGAAGTTGAAAAGCATAATGGAAATAAATGACATGAGGATGCAACCTGTGCATCAAATGGAAGAGAAGAAAAAAAGCGAAGCATGATGATAATTACCATGTGAAATCATATAACTATAAAAGGAATAATTAAGGTACTCATCTACTCTATCAGATATTGTGGAAGGCATAAACATGAGCGTGGAAAGACGGGATGTCACATGATCCTGAGTCATGTGATCCGATGAGATAAGGAAAAGTGTTGTGTAACCTGTTATGACCGTAACAGAGGTGAGCATAGACTTGATGAGGTCAAGACTCAAAGTTCAATGGTTCAACTAGGAACTTCCTAGATGAGGGGCAAAGAACTGAGGGTTTCTCAGAGGGGAGGACAGAGGACTAGAGGTTTCCTAGGCAGAGAGACAGGAGCAAAGTATGACTCACTACAAGTCAAGAGGAGGCGATGAGGGGAGTTAGAGGAGAAGATCAAGTTCAAGGTGAGCAAGAAGCATCCACTCTGAAATGACCCCAAGAGCAAACTAGGCTCTAGGCAAACAACTACTAAAAGACTTAGGAGAGAAGAGAGACTGAGTGGGACTCTTTGGACTGAAAGATCCAAGAGAACTAGACTGAGGAAATCCTTGATACTAGCCTCTGGGTTTATATATCATTCTACATAGTGTGTACCCTATCTTAGATCTAGGTCTAGACTAGCAGTAATTAAGCATGCACGTTGGAATGGAAGTGGAGAAGCATAGCAGAAATGAATAACATGAGGATGCAACCTGGAAGAAAAGAAAAGAAGAGAAGCATGATGGTAATTCCATGTGAAATCATATATCTATAAAAGAAACAGTCTACTCTACCAGACCAAGTGTCCGTTTTGTGATGAATGTCCTGGATAGAAGTGTGAATGCATAAGGGGAGTGATCACATGATCTAGTCATGTGAGTGTGGGATGTCATGTGATCATGAGTCATGTGATCTGATAAGATAAGATAAGAAAAGTTACTTGTGTAACCTGTTACGACTGTAACACTCAAAGGTAGGACAAAGACCGCAGGAGGTGTTGACAACCTCAAATCAAAGAATGACTTGGATTGCTTCACACTAGGCTTGCTTTAGAGACAAGAGTTTTGGAGGGAAAACCAACAAGAAC
>JBBPMQ010000583.1:0-13945 GCA_038090375.1 Boletus rubroflammeus | reverse complement strand
TCTTTCTTAGATTTGAGGTTGTCAACATGGACCGGATAGAAGCCATGTGGACTGGATCCAATGGCAACATACCCCTTGATCCTGGACACTCCCACTACCATAAAAGCTGCTTTGTTTGCCACCGCCTCGGACACCTTAGAATCAACTGCCAATTCTACAAGTGTCCAATATGCAGACGCTGGGGTCCCGGACATCTCCAAGGCCATTGCCCGTTACACCGTCTCACCCCTCCCCAATCCCCAGCCACTTCGTCCAGCTCTCGCTCTTCTCATTGCTCTACCAGATCTGCAAGGATAGTCCCTGCCCTCGCTCGCGCCCCCCGTCCCCCTCCTCGCCGCTCCTCGTCTCCCTACCGCCCACGCTCCCCCATTGATAATTCTTACAATAACTTCGATGACAAAGCCATCGCCAACATGACTGGATCTCCCATGGGGAGATTTGTTGACCTTTAGGAGTGTTCAACTCGGTGGTTGAATGGTAACGGGGGTAATGTTACGTTTTATTCTAACCCCATACTTTTTCTTTTATTTCTTCATTTGTTTCTTCGCTTGTTCACTTTGACTTGGTCTATGTTCACCGCTTCGCCCCTATTGTTACGGTCGTAACAGGTTACACAAGTAACTTCTCCAATCTTATCTTATCAGAATCACGTGACTTGGATCACATGACATCCTGATTCTTTCCACGCTCACGTGACTAGATCATGCAACCTTCACCCCATGCAATCACATCGTTTATCCAGAACATTCGTCAAACACGGACACTTGGTCTGGTAGAGTAGACCGCTCCTAAACTTTATTCCCCTTATGGTTATATTGTTCCCATGGTACTCACCGCTATGCTTCTCCTTCTCTTCTTCTCTTCCATTTGATGCACAGGTTACATCCTCATGTCATTCATCTCCGCTATGCTTCTATGCTTCCATTTTAACACGACTATTTAATTACCGCTAGTCTAGACTTCGATCTAAGATAGGGTACAAACATGTACATATTAGGTAGAATGCTATATAAACCCAGAGGCTAGCACCGAGGAGTTCCTCAGTCTAGTTCTCTTGGATTTCACCGTCCAAAGAGTCCCACTCGTCCAGTCCTTTATACCCTTTCCTCATGGGCCACTCGCCGGGTACTTCCCCTGGTAGAAGCCACCGCTCGACCATCAGCTGTTGCTAGGTGCTAGTACACCTTGAACGCTGTTGAGTCTCCCTTTTCACAGTTATGTTCTCACTAGTTAGGTTGTTGTGATGTCGGCCTGAAGCCTTAGTCATCCAGCTTTTGGTCATTTCAGGATCCTTGATTGTCACCACAGATGGGGATTGGGTTGAGTGAGTACCTGAGCTCCTCAATCATCTGTATAACGACTCCCGAACTAAGTTCAGCGAATCTAGCAAGTCAATGTTGAACGGCGCACACCTGTACAATGATTGCCCACTGCAGGTGGACTTGAACGACAACCTCTGCGAATGAATAGAATACTAGTTGTCCCGCAGGACGAGGGGAATGAAGATAAAGGGAAAGGTGAGCGGAATCCTTAGAGCTGGCTGCTTGTTAGGCAGAGAGAACAAATGGATTAGACTGCCATAGCAGTTGCATAGTGTCTAGCTTATATACCTGTAAGGAGTGCACACAGACCAAGCTGTGTCTGGGAGTGTAAAGCTAAGTATGGTAAGAAAGGAAGTATCTCGTGAGAGTGGTTCCTTGATGATGAGAAAAAGAAGGAAAAAAGCAAGCTGACTAATAGCACGTGGTTGGTGTATGGTCTGGTCACATGACTGGTCATGTGACTTTCCCACGATCATGTGGTGATAAAAAGATTATTGTAAAGTAAAAGTTAAAGTGTAGAAATGTACGATGAAGTGTAAAATAAGTGTGAAGTAGGTCCATTTCGTAACATTACCCCCTCTTTAGGATTCATATTCCAGATGAGATCCTTCAGAGTGCATTTTGGTGTAATTTTCGTAAGAAGAGAATAAATTATCGAATTGTCCAATGGAAATACCCCGTAATTTGTGTGGTGCTGATGGATTAAGACAGTGGAAATCTGCTGCTGCATCTGGTGCAGTGTTAATAATGTCCGCAGATTCCCAAGTACGATCTGTGTCGTTGTAGCCCAACCAGTGAACAAGGTATTGAAGTTTCCATTTGTGAAGTTGAGATGCTGTGATGTATTCGATTTCAAATTGTCCTTCACCATCTGCGTCAATGCTGATAGCCTTGGGTTTAACAAGTGGTTGCCCTGGTAGGGTTTCCCGATATGGCTTGATGCGAGATATGTTGATGGTAGGGTGAATATGCATCACCTTCGGCAATTTGAGTTTGACTGCATTGGGAAGGACCTCTAAGATCTCGTAGGGTCCTAACCATTTTTGGGTCAACTTCTTTGATGGATACGGTAACTTCAAGTTTTCCGTTGACAGCCAGATGTGCTGTCCTTTTTGATACTCTGGTGCTTCAGATCTCTTTTTATCTGCTTGCACCTTCACCTTCTTTTTTGATACTAGAAGAGTCTGCTCTATTTCTTTACGGGCCTTGCCCATTTCCTCCAAAAATGATCCCCCAAGCCCCTTGGCTTTCCCTTTGAATCCAACGCGAGGTTGATAATTATGTGTGACTAAGAAGGGGGTTGTGCCGGTAGCCGAAGTGAGGGAATTATTGTGTTGGAATTGGGCTAGCTTGATCCAATGAATCCATGAGTCCTGATTCTTCATTATATATGTGCGAAGATATTGTTTGAGGTCTCGGTTTATCCTTTCCGTCTGATCATCGGTTTGTGGATGGTAAGCGGTGGAGATCTTTTGATCAATGCCTAGCCCTTTACAGAGCTCTCTAGTAAAGTCTGAAACGAACTGTGGGCCTCTGTCCGAAACTATAGTAGAAGGGAGTCTGTGGATACACCACACATTGTCTCTAAATATAATAGCTAGGTCTGATGAAGAAATAGTATTGTAACACAGCACGAAAATGACTTCTTTTGAGAAGCGATCTATGATAACCGTGATAGCATTAAAGCCATTGGATGGCGGTAGTCCGGTGATAAAATCTACAGATAAATCTTCCCAGGGATGGATAGGTGTGGGAAGAGGGAGGAGTTTTCCTGCCGGTGCTTTTGTCTTACCCTTCGTGAGGGCGCACACTTGGCAACTATCTACATATAGTTTAATGCCATGTATAGTATCGTGAAAGAAGGTGTGTCATGCGAGCATGACCAGTGTGGCCTGCTGCAGGAGAATCATGTACTAAAGATAAAAGTTCAATACGAAGCGACTTGGGTATGAAGACTTTATTTTTGTTGTTTTTCTGAGCCGTCGTATATGAAGTCCAAAAAGGGAGATTTGTCCATATTCTTTGTTTCTTTTATTATTTTTTTGTAAAATGAAGAAGAAATAGAAATATTGTTCGTGAAGACTTCTGGGGGGAGGACAGTGATGTTAGTGTTGTGGTTTTTGACTGCATCACCGTGATCAGGGCAGCGTGAAAGGGCATCTGCTCTGCTGTTACTTGTACCTGGTTTGTAAACCATGGTATAGTTGAATTCTTGAAGGATGGCATGCCAACGTGCTTGTCTACCTGAAAGGATTTGGGGTTTTTTCCAATATTCGAGATTTTTATGGTCAGTCCAAATCTCAAAATGTTCCCTACTCAATAGATAGTGATGGTACTCTTCAAGAGCCCTAATCACCGCTAGAAGTTCTTAATATTGTAATTCCGCTCAGTGGAGTTGAATGAGTGAGAAGAAAAGGCGCAAGGCCACCAGTGTCCATTGTTGCACTTTACCGAAAGAACCACTCTGGTAGCGATATCAGAAGCGTCCGTTTCAAGGTGCATCTCCTGATCCCAATTTGGGTATGCCAGGAGAGGGGTTTCTCGGAATTTGTTCTTGAGCATTTCAAATGCTTCTTGGTGCTTTGGGGTCCATGTGAATGGAACATCTTTTTTGGTAAGATCGTTCAATGGACGGGCGATGTTGGTGAAGCCTTCTATGAATCGCCTATAATAATTACATAATCCTAGAAAGCCTTGTAGTGCTTTCAACTTTGTGGGTACGGGCCATTTGAGGACACCGTCCATTTTCGAACCTTGCATTTCTACCCCCTCTTTAGAGACAACCATACCGAGAAAATCTACCTTTTCTTTGGAGAAGTGATATTTTTCTGGTTTAGCGAATAGGTCATTCTCGTGTAACCTAAGAAGCACTTCCTTGACATTGGCTTCGTGTTTTTCTCGGGGTCGTCCTTTTGTGAAGATCATGAGATCATCCATACATAGATAACCAATACGTGTTACGAACTCTAATTTTCTATTCTTTCTTTTTCTAGTCACGTGATATTTTCCACGGTCATGTGACAACACATGCACCTTTCTCATCACATGACCTTATCTTTTCTCCAGACTCATCACGTGATCCACGGTCTAGACCAGTCACATGACTTGCCTCATGTATTTAATCACCGAAGGTCTAGAAACATCTAGATCCTTATCTTGTATCTCTTATCTATGACGTCATACCTTATCTACAGGACACACGGACCAGTAGGTAAACAAGTACATACAAAGTAGTCAGTATATATACCTTGAATCCAATGCCCCAAGAACTCTAGTCAAGTTCTTGTTGGGTTTCTCTCCAAAACTCTTAACTCTATAAGCAAGTCTAGTGTGAAGCGATCCAAGTCATTATTTGATTTGAGGTCATCAACATTAGAACTTGACTGTTCACCACTTCCATCACTTCCACTCTAAACCACTTCATAGGCTACGCCCAGTCTTAAGGGCACATAGGCGGACCCTAGCCTTTTGGGGACTTCAACGAATTTTACTTCTTTTGCCACTTGGCACTTTTCTTTTTATGTATACCCTGGTGATAAACCAGCGAAGGTGCTTAGCTATCTAGGGTGGCACAGCAGTGAGCTTGCGCACTCTTAATTGGTTTAAAAACT
Organism: Boletus rubroflammeus; assembly: GCA_038090375.1. Lineage (NCBI taxonomy): Eukaryota > Fungi > Basidiomycota > Agaricomycetes > Boletales > Boletaceae > Boletus > Boletus rubroflammeus. Next base: position 9,012 of record JBBPMQ010000583.1, on the reverse strand, counting down.
GCTGCAAAAACCTTTACTTCTTTTGCGATACGTCGCGAGTCCTCGTGAGGCTCATTTTTTTACTTTAGTTACCTTAGTCCGAAATTTGTGTGCAAGAGCGTCTTGTGCCTGCACAAACTAGGAATCGTTTACCTTCTTTACGAAGTCGGAAGGCTATTGTCTTGATTTGTCTTGCTGGAGAGATTTCGATCCTCGCAAGGTTTTTCTTTTACAAAGAATGATTCCCTTCTTCCCTAAAAAGGAAGAAGAAGTAGAAGTAGATCTCTGGGCACTTACACCCGAGATCGACCTAAACGATGCCTACAAAGGCTCCCATGAAGCAGAAGTCTTGCGACTAGCCATCCTCAACTACATCAGATCCGAGATTAGGTTCGACACCCCTTTTCTCACCCTACATGGAATCTCCCGTGACGACGCAGAACGAACAAGGGAGCAAGTAATCGCACTCCAACTTTATCCAATCCCAAACCGCCAAGCTGTGGTCCTCCCACCGGTCGCACAGCCCCGAAAGCTTAGGATTTGAGCAGGAATCAAACAGCCCTCTCAACTCCCAACCATCCTCACCAATGGCCACGCAGGCAGACCAAATTTCCGCCTGCAAGATGCCCTGTTCGCAATGCAGCGAACCTTAGATGCACTGACCACCACACAAGGAGTGGGTGGGTCTACAACAAAGGAGGTTAAAATCTCCAAGAAGGTCGAAGTGGTCCCAGACCCAAATATGTACAATGGGGCCTATGATAGATATGATAGTTGAAAAATACGCCTCCAATTATATATTAACAGCAACCAAGAAACATTCATCATGGATAAGGATGTTGCCATTGTGGTAATACCTGCATTGGCAGCAAAGGCGATGAGAAGGACACCAACGGAGCTGGCATGTGGGCCAGAAACCAGCTCATCAAGTTTATCAATGGATCGTTACACACATGGCCAACTTATGAAGCTTTATGGAGGCTTCTCAATGCCTGATTCAAGCCAGGTCTCGACAATGACAATGCCATAGATGGACTAACCCGTCTCCGCCAAGGACCCTGAGATCGCACGGAAGCGTTTCTCACAAGATGGTTGGCTCTGTACGAATGGGCCAAATGTGGAGATCCAATGGGGGTCTATCTCTTAGAAAGGAACATCTGCGAGGACGTTGTAAAGCACATATTCATCAACGGGAAGTGCCAGACCTCGGTCGACACTTACATTCAAATCATCAAAGATACCACAAACCTGATTGAGTCCTTCCAACTTCGATCAAATGCAACATGGGCTTTCGCCCATTAAGGACAACACACATCCTCCTCCACGGCCCGTACCTACGGAGGACAAGGTCAACCAATGGAAATCGACGCAGTACATAAAATGAAATGCTTCAACTGCGGAAGTGACCATATGGTAAAAGATTGTAAAAAGCCACGCAACGAATGCGCTGAATGCCACTTCCTTGGGGGAGGGCATAGCAGGCGGTGCAGAAAGTATCGCAACATACGCGTGAATACAACTGCAGAAGAGGCAGTTGTTACAAATGATAACAAGGGAAAAGGAAAGGTGGATGCAAGAATGACGCAGATTGCCACCATGGACTTCAAAGCGGCAAAAGCCTACTTTGCAGATCTTTTGGGAAAAGAGTAAACTCTCTGAGCACACTGGGTGCTCAGGGGGGTACAATACGGACTGCATATGGACAAAGTAGTGAAAAGTGCAAGAATTCGCCATCCATTAATAGTTTTTCTTTACTCGAACCTTACGTTGACTATGGCGAAGAAGAAGACTTCTTCAGCGCCTGAAATAGTACAATGAATTACGATAGTGATGTACAATCATGCGAGGACACTTCTTCTATTTCCTTTTACGATAAAAACCAGACCGGGCCTTACAAAAGTGAGCTCATTGCAGGTGAATGCAGGCTTAATTCGGTCAAGAAAAATACAAAAAAAAATATCATCCACGTCATCTCCCTCTATTTATGAAAACCCGGAATGGATCCTAATCAGGTCCATCAAGCAGAACAAAGAGATAAGTTTGGATCTAAAGGTGGCTTTGGCTACAACCAAACACAACATGAAAGGAACTGTTGACAACCTCGAATCTAATAAAGACTTGGGTTGCTTCACACAGAAAATGCTTTAGAGTTAAGAACAATATGGGGGAAACCCAACAAGAACTTGACTAGAGTTCTTGGGGCGTTGATTCAAGGGTATATATACTAACTACTGTGTTTGTACTTGTTTACCTACTGGTCCGTGCGTCTAGTAGATAAGACATGACATCATAGATAAGAGATAGCAGATAAGGGTCTAGACGTTTCTAGACCTTCGGTAATTAAATACGTGAGGCGAGTCATGTGACTGGTCTAGACCTGGATCACGTGATGAGTCTGAACAAAAGATAAGGTCATGTGATGAGAAAGGTGCACGTGTTGTCACGTGACCATGGAAAATATCACGTGACTAGAAAAAGAAAGATTAGAAAATTAGAGTTTGTAACATTACCCCCCTGCTATGGTTCGCATTCCAGGCGAGACCAAATAGGTGGTGCGTCCGTGTAATTTTTGTAAGGATTAAATAGACTCGTGAAAAGTTCGGTCGTCATTTGTAAACGTCGTGGGACACTCGGTTTCTTTACGTAAAAATCGCGCACTGCCTCTTTGGCGTGGGAGAGGTGACCTTCAATCTCCCATGTGTGATCCTCTTCACCGTAACCTTTCCAGTGAACGAGGTACTCGAGTTTTTTGCTTTTCCTTTTCCCTTAGCACCAGTGTCTCCAACTGGCGCTTCCTCATTTGTACTCGCTCGTACGTTGCGAGTCTTGCTGCAGCGGCAGCTATGCCCTCCCCCAAGGAAGTGGCATTCGCCGCATTCATTACATGGCTACTTGCAGTCTTTGACCATATGATCATTTCCGCAATTGAAGCATTTCATCTTTCTTACCGCATCAATTTCCATCGGCTGTCCTTGTCCGCCGTACGTGCGGGCCGTGGAAGAGGACGCGTGTCCTTGGTAGTGTCCTTGTTGGGCAAAAGCCCGTGTAGCGTTTGATCGGAGTTGGAATGACTCGATCAAGTTTCCGGTGTCTTTGATAATCTGAATGTAGGCGTCCACCGTGGTTTGGTGCTTTCCATTGATGAAAATATGTTTGATGACGTCCTCGCGGACGTTCCTTTCGAGGAGGTAGACTCCCATGGGGTCTCCGCACTTGGCCCATTCGTACAGGGCTAGCCATCGAGTAAGGAATGCTTCTGTCCTATCTCGAGGCCCTTGGCAAAGACGGGTGAGCCTGTCGATTGCGTTATCATTGTCGAGCCCGGGTTTGAATCGGGCATCGAGCATTTTCCATAGTGTGTCAAATGCGGGCCAGGCGTGTAGAGACCCATTGAGGTATTTCAGGAGCTGGTTCCTGGCCCACATGCCAGCCCCATTCGTGTCCTTCTCTTCTCCTTTGCTACCAATGCGGGAGAAGACCGTGATGGCAACATCTTTGTCCGTGACGAAAGTCTCATTGTTACTATTTATATATAGTTGGAGACGGATCTTCCAACTATCGTATCGGTCGTACGCGCCATTGTACATACTGGGATCCAGCACGACCTCGACCTTTTGGAGATTTTAACCTCCCTTGTGCTTGGACCGGCCACTGCTTGTGTGGCGGTCAGTGTGTCTAATGTTCGCTGCATTGCGAACAAGGTGTCTTGCAACGCGGATATTTGGTCGGCCTGGGTGGCCATTGTCGGTGATGGTGACGAGGGTGGGGATTCGAGTCGGTCTTCGAATTCTTGCTCGATCCCTGAGCTGGCGGGGCTGTGCGACCGGTACGAGGACCACAGCTTGTCTGTTGGGAATTGGATAAAGTTGGAGCTGAATTACTTGCTCCCTTGTGTTTTCCGCGTCTTCGCGGGAGATTCTGTGTAAGGTGAGAAAAGGGGTATCAAACCTAATCTCGGATCTGATATAGTCGAGGACGGCGTGTCTCAGGACTTCTGCTTCGTGAGGGCCTTCGTAGGCGTCGTTGGGGTTGATTTCGGGTGTAAGTTCCCGAAGATCTACTTCGATCTCTTCTTCCTTTTTAGGAAAGAAAGGTAGCATCCTTTTTAAAGAAAAGATATCGCGAGGATCTAAATCACTCTAGCGACACGAATCAGGCCAATAGCCTTCCTGACTTCGTAGAGAAAAATAAACGTAACCTAAGTGGCACAGGCACAATATGCTCTTGCGTACCACTTTCGGTCTAATGTAACTAAGAGTAAACAAAAGGAGCCACACAAGGACTCGCGACGGATTGCAAAAGAATTAAAAGGGGTTTTGGAGCGGTTTTTAAACCAATTGAGAGCGCTCGAGCTCACTCCTGTGCCGCACTAACAGCTAAGCACCTTCGCTGGTCTATAACCAGGGTATATGTAAAACAAATGTGGCAAGTGCCAAAGGAAAGAAAAACGTTTGTCGAAGTCCCCAAAAGGCTAGGGTCCGCCTATGTACCCTTAAGACTGGGTGTAGCCTATGAAGCAGTTGGATGTGAAGTGTTGGAAGTGATGATAGTCAAGTTCTAATGTTGGCGACCTCAAATCTAAGAAAGACTTGGGATGCTTCACACCAGAAAATGCTTTAGAGAGAAGGAAACTTGTTGAGAGGGAATCCTGACAAGAACTTGACTAGAGTTCTTGGGGCGTTGATTCAAGGGTATATATACTAACTACAATGTTTGTACGTGTTTGTCTACTGGTCCGTGCGTCCTGTAGATAAGAGATGACATCATAGATAAGAGATAGCTGATAAGGGTCTAGACGTTTCTAGACCTTCGGTAATTAAATACATGAGGCGAGTCACATGACTGGTCTAGGCCCTAGGTCACATGATGAGTCCGAACAAAAGATAAGATCACGTGATGTGAAAGGTGCACGTGTTGTCACATGACCGTGGAAAGTATCACGTGATTAGAAAAAGAAAGATTAGAAAATTGAAGTCCGTAACACAAACCCTCGACCTTAAGAAGGGGAAAAAATAGAATGGATGTCCACAAATACATGAGCTTGATAGCAATCTACCCCACCCTCCATCCAGATACCACCATGCCCTGTGTATCCAAGAAAAACAAACTGCTGAACAGATTCAACACATTAAAACTGGATGTGATGATTCAAAGGAGGAAGAACTTATAGTGTCATGCAAATGAAGATGAGAGCAATCTGGATGACTTGGATGATGAAGAACTCAAAGACCTAATTTTCATCTCCCCCCCCACTCCTATCTCCCCAATCCTATTCAATAATGAACCTGAGAGCAGTCATCAGTCATCAGAGTCAATGGACTCAACAGAGGAGAGAGACCAACATTACAAGCACCTGCTTGGTACAATTGAAGCACTTTGGGATGAAGTTGAATGGGCCTGTGTTTTGAATCACATTGCTGTGCCACCACTGTGTGCATCACAACTCCACCTTCTGTTACAAGGAAACTCAAGGACGTTCCTAGCACAAGGATTACAAGCTAATCCATGGTCAATTTTCATTTTCATGCCTTTCTTTCATTTTTCTACGCTTTGATCTTTCTTTATCTTATCTTCTAAGAAAAGGGCAGTTAACTCTGTAAGTCCCAGCAAGTGAAGGATGCTTTTATCTACATTTTTGTGGTATTTTCATCTTTATCTATTCATATCTTACTTTCCTAGAGTCTTATCTCTACTATGGTAATCATATCAAGCCTCGACGACTTGATCTTATCTAATCTCGATCTAATCTCATTCCTTTACTTTATGTTTCACATGTTTCACTTAGATCTTAGATCAGATCTTTATTCCTAGATTAGATCTATGATCAGATCACAAAAGCTATGTTCTTTCACACTTTCACCTCTCCACTATGCTTCCATCTCACATTCCTCATGCTAACCTCATGTACTCATATCCTGCCATATCCTCATCTGATGTGCATGTATTTAACATCACAAAGCTATGTCCCCTCCTTCTCTTTCACATTACCATGCTTCTTTATCACCTGATCCACATGTTATTCTTCTCTTCCATTTTGATGCACAGGATTGCATAGCCCTCCCATGCCTCCTACTCATGTATTTAATAGTATCTAGTAGATCTAGCTACAATATGTACAAATCCTACTATAGTATGTATATAAACCCCCAAGGAGTAGCCTGGCAACCCCAGTCTATTCTCTTGGTACTTTTCCATTCAAAGACTCGAGAACCTCCTAAGCAAAGTGTGAAATGGCCTGAGCTGGGAGTGATGTCTAGGCAATACAAAACACAACAAAAGGGTAGAGATCAGCTAGCTCTGCTAGAGATCAGGGAAAGGGATACTAAGCACTTTGCTTAGGAGGTTCTCAGGTCTTTGAATGGGTGTTGTAACCAGATCTACTAGATATTATTAAATACATGAGTAGGAGGCATGGGAGAGCTATGCAATCCTGTGCATCAAAATGAAAGAGAAGTAGAACATGTGGATCAGGTGATAAAGAAGCATGTTAATGTGAAAGAAAAGGAGGGGACATAGCTTTGTGATCTGATCATAGATCTGATCTAGGAATAAAGATCTGAACATAAGGGGTTAGATCTGATCTAAGATCTAAGTGAAAGATGTGAAGCATAAAGTAAAGGAATGAGATTAGATAAGATCAAGTTGTTGAGGCTTGATATGATTATCATAGTAGAGATAAGACTCTAGAGAAGTAAGGTATGAATAGATAAAGGTGAAAGTACCACCAAAATATAGATAAAAGTGTTCTGTACTTGCTGGGACTTACAGAGTTAATTGCCCTTTTCTTAGAAGATAAGATAAAAGAAGAAAAGGAAAGGTTAAAGCGTAGAAAAATGAAAGAAAGGCATGAAAATTGAAAATTGACCATGGATTAGCCTGTAATCCTTGTGCTAGGAACGTCCTTGAGTTCCCCTGTAACAAAGTGCTTGGTACCCTTTCCCTTGATCTCTAGCAGAGCTAGCTGATCTCTACTCTTTTGTTGTGTTTGTGTTGCCTAGACATCACCCCCAGCTCAAGCCATTTCACCTTCTTGAGCATTTTGCAGATTATCATCCACATCTTTTCCGTCAAAAAGTTCGCATTGATCTGGACATATTTGACTGCATTCTGGAGTGCATCAGTGACAACCCAATATTCAAGTTGAGGTCAAATAAATTACAGCTTCCTGTTGCAATCCAACTTGCAGTTTTTCTAAACCGCGCAGGTCACTTTGGAAATGCAATATCGACTGAGGATGTAGGCCAATGAGCAGAGATCAGTGTCGGTTCTGTAGTAAACTGTATGAACCAGGTGATGGCTGTGCTTCTTGAGCAGCATGATGACTTCATTTTCATCCCCTCAGGAGGCTCCCTGGATGCAGAGTTGGTGCCAATATTTGTCAAGGCCAGGTCTTGTACCACATGAAGGACTGCAGATGGATCAACAATTAACCTATTCAAGAAGCCATCTTGCTATGGCAAGACATTCTATGACAGAAAATCAAGATATTTGCTCAGTTGTCAGGTGGGTAGGATATGTACTGTCGTCACATCACAGTTGCTGATGGTTAAGGTGCCACAATAGATTGTTGTAATGGCATATAATCTTCTCATTGTTGACTACGGCTTAGGCCATCCTGGAAGTGTCCACGATGTATGTATATGCATTCCAGGAGATAGAGATAGCACAAGATCTGGAGGGGCAGATTTCTGAGGATCACTGGATATGGGTGGATAGTGCTTATGCCACGAAACAATAGTGTGTCATACCTTTCAAGGCAATATGAACAACAGGGTTATCATAACCACAAAAAATCTATAACCGCCACCTGTCAAAGGTGAGAGTGATCTGTTAGTAAATAAAATAAAATAATGTGACTCTACTAGGTTCGCGTGCATTCAGAGCATGCATTTGCAGTGCTAAAAGGCAGGTCGCAAACTTCATATTCAGATCAAATCATAAGACAACATGATGTATGCAGTATACTCGGTGCAGTGCTGCATCATCTTCCATAATATGATAATTAGGTTCAAGGAGATGATGGGTAGGTCATCAACAGGATGGGCATGAGATGAAGCTCATAACCTTCCTGGGAACTTGGATCCCATGGTCTAAGAGGTTTCTGATGGTACACCTGGACAGCACTTTCATGTGAAGTTGATGTGAGACCTGTTTGTGGCACTTGGAATTTGATGTGAACGGCAGGGAATACATCACCTATATTCAATTATATGAAACATACTGCGTACAAAGAATGAGACAGAGTGAACACATGAAAAAAAAAAAACACCGCTGGTCTGTTTGGTTTACAACAGCAAAATAGACATCACCAGGGGATGATGGGAAAGAAGACAGCCAGCGGGTGAAGGGAACAATTGATGTGACAGATGGGATTATGAAAGGCCTGGGCCTGTAGCAGATGAAGAACCAGCAGTAGGGGTGTTAGTACCAGCAGCTTGCATAGTGTGTTGATACTGGATTTGCAAACGGAGCACCTTGATCTAATGATCATAGGCACACTCCTCATGCTCCTTGAACTGGATATCAAGCTTCTTGAGCTCTTGCTCCCGCATGAATTCAACTTCAGCATTTGCTTGTTTGGCCATGTGCTCCTCATGTTGGTTATCAAGTTCTTGCTTGTGTATCGCGTAGTTATATCGCAATGCTACACATGAACTTGAAGCACTCCCCTTGTTGTCAAGGAGCACATCTGTTATGGCTACCGAGTTGTAACTAGAACTCCAAGGTATCTCTGGACTTGCTTGTCCTCAACCGACTATCGCTTTAGTCAACATCCAGGTTAGGAAAGAAGATGTGATGGGCATTGTTACGGTCGTAACAGGTTACACAAGTAACGTCTCTTATCTTATCTTATTGGAATCACGTGACTCGGATCACATGACATCCCGTTTCTTTCCACGCTCACGTGACTAGATCACGCGACCTCTCCCCTATGCATTCACGCCCTTTATCCAGGACATTCGTCATACATGGACACTTGGTCTGGTAGAGTAGACCGTTCCTAAATTATTCCCCTTATAGTTATATTACTCC
>JBBPMQ010000582.1:0-13972 GCA_038090375.1 Boletus rubroflammeus | reverse complement strand
GAAAGATCAAAGCATAGAAAAATGAGAGAAAGATATAAAAAATGAAAATTGACCATGGATTAGCCTGTAATCCTTGTGCTAGGAACGTCCTTGAGTTCCCCTGTAACAAATACCCCTCACCTGAGCAGACACCCCAGGACCACCAGGCCCAAACCCAGACCCAGATTATCCTATTAGAGAAGTTGAGCCAGAAGAAGAAGACAACAACATGGGAGAAATCAAAGCAGCCTTGCCAGACAAGTTTTCTGGGCAAGGAGCAGACGCCAACAGATGGCTACTCGCTATGGATGGATACTTCTTTCTCCACGAAGAGAAGTACACCAATAAGGCACAGTGCCTTATCCTACTTAACCGAATGTCCAAAGGAAGAGGGAAAGCCTTTTCCGAAGCCTGGCTTATCAAGCTTGGAGACCCCGAGATTCCTGCTGCAGGGAAAGACTACAGAACCATTCAAGAAGCATTTAACACCACCTTCTCCACCTATGACGCCTCCACCACTGCACGTATGCAGATGGCCAACCTCCACCAAAGAAAGTTGGAGGAAGGATTTGACGAATACCTCTCCAAATTCCAGATTCTCGCCACCCAATCTGGAATCAAAGATATCACCGCTATCTCGGAATGGTTGCTACAGGGGCTTCAAGAGAATATTGCCGCACCGCTCATCCTCTCTGGGATCTTCAAAACCGCTACTGACATGCAGCCCATCTACAACAAAGCTGCAGAGATCGCCGGAGGGTATGCCAAACTCAGAGGAGTCCAACGTGGACACGGCTTATTATGGAAAAAGCCATCCTTCTTGTGACTCCAATGCTATGAACATTGATCGTCTCACTATCTCTCCTGAAGAACATGCTCACCTCATGTGCGAACGACATTGCTTCATTTGCAAGAAGAGTGGCTGTAACACTAGGAGGCATCCTGGTTACACGCCATCTCCTACGAGGCCACCCAACACTATGAGGACCCTCGTCCGTAGTATGGCCACCTCCACCCCCAGACCATCCACTTCCACCCCGGACAACCTGGACGCATATATCAAAGATCTCACCACTCATCAGAACCACAATGAGATCCTTTGTGTACTAAAGACCATGTTCAACCCAGAGCTAAATGAACAAGGAGAGCCCCTTCCCTCTGCCCCCCCTCCATTTGGGAAGAAGAAGACATTTGTTGCCTCACTTCGGACAAATTACCTACCTCCCCTATTAGATTGTCTTTTTAGACGGAAGGGATGAACCAACATCATCTCCTTCCATAATGCTTGCTCCTGTATTTATTTCTGGATCAAAAAGTAATTCTATTTGCATTCCCATCATGATCCAGAGTAGAAACAGGAGCAACCAAAGTGTTGGTCTCAAGGTCAAGGCCCTAATAGATAGTGGAGCTACCAGCTGCTTCATATCAAAAGCCGTAGCCGACGAAGCAGGACTACCTCTCTTCTCCCTCCACCACCCTGTCAAAGCCTGGAATGTGGATGGGTCCAGTAATGCGTCTGGGGATATTACCCACCAGACAAACATCATCATCGACTATGGAGGAATAAAGGAATGGAGAAACCTTTATGTCCTTAACTGTGGCAAGGATCAGGTGATCCTAGGCCTCCCCTGGTTACGAGCTTTTAATCCCGACATCGACTGGCCACGTGGATGTGTCACCCTCACCCCGTCGTTATACAAGTCCCAATCCTGTGATCATGAAGACTCCCATGATCAATGATACATTCTTCATTATCTAGGACTTGAGGAAGAGGAATACTTCCATTGGGAACTTTATTCATCGTTCCATCAGAATAAAGACCCCCTCCACCGCGCTCATTACCTTCACACTCTTTCCACATGCCCTAGTGTTGCGGATTTCATCACTCGTCGAACCACTCTATCTACCGTCATTGCACAACAAGACAACCTGACTAAAGTGGCAGTCACCCTTCCTTCTGCTTACTCCCAGTTTACTGGAGTATTTGAGAAGAAGGATTCCACCAAACTCCCCCCCTCCCAGCCATATGACCATGTCATCAAATTAAAGGACTTGTTCGTCCCTAGACGAGCCAAGAACTATCCTCTCGCCCCCACTGAGCAAACAGCATGCAAAGAGTTTATTGATGAACATTTAGCCTCTGGCAAGATTACCACATCCAAGTCCCCCCAAGCTTCCCCCTTCTTCTTTGTCCAGAAGAAGGATGGTAAGCTTCGCCCTTGCCAGGACTACCAATATCTCAACGCCCATACCATCAAAAACACCTACCCGTTGCCGCTCATTTCTGACCTCATGGATAAAGTTCACAGCTCCTCTATCTTCACTAAGTTCAACATGCGATGGGGCTATAATAACATTCTCATCAAACCCGAGGATCGTTGGAAGGCTGCTTTCGTCACCCCCTTCGGGCTCTTCGAGCTGACTGTCATGTTCTTCAGCATGTGCAATTCCCCCACAACCTTCCAAGCCTTCATGGATGACCTCTTCGGTGATTTCCTCGCTGAAGGATGGCTCATCGTGTACATGGATGACCTCTTAATCCATTCGTCCTCCCCTGAACTCCATGAAGAATGGACCCAGAAGGTTTTGCAATGTTTCCAGGAGCACGAGATGTACCTCAAACTGGAGAAGTGTACTTTTGCTGCCTCAGAGGTCGACTACCTCGGATTAGTCATCAACGCTGACAGTGTCCAGATGGACCTGGTCAAACTCAAAGCCATTGAGGAATGGTCCTTTCCGACATGTGTCAAGGACGTTCACTCTTTCTTGGGCTTTTGCAACTTCTACAGGAAGTTTATTCCATCATTTTCCACCTTGGCCCGCCCCCTCTTGGATCTGACCAAGAAGGATGCCACTTGGTGCTGGGCAGATCCACATATCGCCGCGTTCCATGCACTGTAGCACGCCTTTACCACCTGTCCTGTCCTCGCTTTTCTGGACACCTCCTGTCCCTTCACCATCATGACGGATGCCTCTCTCACTGCTTCTGGCGCAGTGCTCATGCAGGCCGATCCCAATGGTGACCTGTGTCCTTGCAGCTACCTCTCCCAGACCTTTTCCCTGGCAGAGAGTAATTACGACATCTATGATTGTGAACTTCTGGCCGTCATCCATGGGTTGGAGGAGTGGCGTCAATATCTTCTTGGATCATCGCATCCCGTGTCAGTCCTGACGGACCACAAGAACCTGACCTTCTTCAAGGAGCCCCACAAGCTCTCTCGTCGGCAGGCTCACTGGCTCCTTTTCCTCCAAGATTTTGACCTCACCTATACCGCTCTCCCCAGCTCCCAGATGGGTCCCGCTGATGCCCTCTCTCACCGCATGGGGTTGACACCTCCAATGATAACACTGATGTCCAGCTCCTCCCTGATTCAGCCTTTGGCCATCAAATCCGTGCCATTGACACCCTCCTTGCCGATCACATCACCACCTCCTCTACCACCAACCCCCTTGTCCTCTCCGCCCTCCAGAATTTGGCAGAGGGCAACCCGTTGTTTGCTCGCTCAGCTGCTGCCGACTGGTCCTTCACAGATGGCCGTCTTTATTTTAAGGATCACCTCTACATCCCTGCCAACGCCCGGGCCGACCTTGTCATCGCCGCCCATGATTCTGCTGCCAGTGGCCACAGTGGCAACCTCCACACCCTTGCCCTCCTATATAAGGACTACTGGTGGCCTGGCATGAGTGCCTTCGTCCACCGGTACGTCTCTGGTTGTGCAGCCTGTCAGGCTCACAAAGTCTGCACCCACCCCATGGTACCCCCCCTCATTCCTCTGGCTGTTGCCACCTCCCACCCGTTCAGTCACCTCTCCATTGATCTTATCACGGACCTCCCTCCTGTTGATGGCCTGGATTCTGTCATGGTCATGGTCGACCATGGGCTTAGTAAGGGGGTGATTCTCGCCCCTTGCGCTAAAACCATTGATGCAGCCGGCATAGCTCAACTTTTCTTCACCCACGTGTTCAAACGCTTCAGACTCCACGACAAACTCATCTCTAATCGTGGACCTCAATTCACGTCCACCTTTGCACAAGAGCTCACCCACCTACTCCATTATGATGTCTTCCTATCCATGGCCTATCATCCTCAAACCGATGGAGAAACTGAACGGTACAACCAGGAACTAGAAATGTACCTCCGTCTATTTTGTGACAGGAACCCAAACAAATGGCTGGAACTGCTGTCCATGGCAGAGTTAACACACAACAATGCTGCCCATTCGGTCATGGGTCGCTCCCCATTCTCCCTCATGCTGGGATACAAACCAAGAGTCTATTCCCCCCTTGGAAAGACTTTCATACCCGCTCTCGAGACCAGACTTTCTCATCTAGACACGGCCCGGAAAGAAGCCAAAGCTGCCCATGAATTAGCCCAGATCCGGATGAAATCCCGGGTCTCCTCGAAATTCTCCCCTTGGAAAGTAGGAGATAAGGTTTGGCTTGAGGCAAAGAACCTTAAACTCCAAATCCCGTCCAAGAAACTCTCCCCCAAACGTACTGGCCCCTTTGAAATCACTCAGGTGATCTCCTCCATCACCTATAGACTTGCCCTTCCGAAACAATGGCATATCCACAACGTCTTCCACACCTCTCTCTTAACCTCCTATCGGGAAATCCCAGAACACAGCCCCAACTTCTTCTGACCCCCTCCGGAACTTGTCGGAGCAGAGAAGGAATTTGAAGTCCAGATGATTATCAATCATCGGGGAACTCAGGAACGGAGGCAATATCTTGTCCACTAGCGGGGATACTCGGATGTGGAACGAACGTGGGAACCCGAACACAACTTGGGAAATGCCAAGGCTGTACTTCTGGAGTATAAAAAAAGGCTCGGACTTTGAACCCCTCTTCATCTCCTTTCCTCATGTCCTTTCCCTCCATTCCCATCTCCACCCACATCTCTTGCCTTCTCCTCTATGCTCGTCGCCTCATCTATATTGCCCTCTTTGCCAACTACCATGCCTCACTCGCCTTATGGCAACTCCCCTACTACGCCTGCAATGATACATTCACGGCCCTCGTCGCCATCTATCATCAGTATGATGTCCTTCGATTCCTTCTCCCCTGGGCCGCCTGGGACACAGCAAGTCTCCCTATCTCCTCTGTCTCTCCTCTCTTGGGCGAGACTAACAATGTCATGTTGATCGCGGCTCTTGAGCAAGCCGCGATCAAGATCAGAAACTCCACGCTTGACACCCTTCACATTGAGGGCCTTAACTTTGCCATCTCTCTCCTCCCTCTCCCTGTCATCACCCGCTTCCTCTCTCCCATCATCTTCACCCTTCCCAAGAAAGCAAAAGACCTCTACTTCTGCAACTCGTTCCTCTATGGTGAGGCTGGATACAATCATAGAGGAGCTGGCTCCCCTACTACCCCCCACTCCCATGCATGTCTGCAGAGGCTCAGGCCATAGAGGACCTGATCATGTCATTGACCTCTCCCATCTCCCCTTTACCTACATTCCCACCTGTTCCTCCTCCCCCTTACCTGACAAGCCTGTCGTCCCACTCAACCCTCGGTCCCCTCGCTGCCTCCGACGACATCCCATCATTCGACCTCTCCATGGGGCTTCCTTCCCAGCCCACCCGTGACCTTTCCACCATTTTGGATGCTCCAACCGGAACTGGCCAGACCTGTCCGTGTCACCCATCAAATGGATATGGGACATCATCGTCCCCCTCTGGATCCAATTCTGGTAGCACAACTACAACCCTGGGTGATTCTCCCTTCCCAATTGTGGATCCCTTATCTGGCGCTTCCTTACCCAACAACCTCTCCGTACCTGTGGTCCCCCTATGGTGCTATCAATGCAGAGAGCTGGGCCACATCTGGGTCAATTGCCCCAACTACAAATGTGCCATCTGTCACTCCCCCGCCCCCAGACACCTCCGTATAGAATGTCCTCGCCGACGTTGTGCCCTCTGCGAACGTATCAGACATCTGGCCGGAACTTGTCCATACTGGGACATCGACCCCAACACCTGGGACCTGTCCAACTATGAGGTCAATGAAGGCGACTAAAGTTCTTGAGGCTGAGATGGTACTTACTTCAGCCATACTCGGAGGGTAATGTTATGGTTGGACGGTTTACCTACACTTTTTCCTCTTCTTCACCTACCTTAGATGCCCTCGTCCCCGGATCCTCTCTTTGGGACGAGATTGTCAGCAACTTAGCTGACTATGCAGTGCCGGACACTGCCTATGATGACATACTCATGGACAGCATTGCACTGCCTTCCTGATCCTATTCCTCCTATTCCTACTTTACCCGATGCACTGCCTTCTCTTCCATTCCGTTCTGTCCCAACCCTATTTAACCCGACAGACACTGCCTCCCACGTCACATTCTCTCATACACGACGTGTTCTCCCTATCACATGATACGTGTCATGCCTGCCCTTACCTTATCCGGTCTCACCTGCCCTAAATGACTCTAGGCAGTATATATAGTCACTACAGACCCACTGTAGCTCCTTAACTTTGACCTACACAATCTACAGTGTAAAAGTCATAACCTCAGCTCCTCGCTTCTCTCCAAAGCCTCTCGTCGCTGAGCCCGTTCCACTTGTACTCTTGCTCGTTGCCGATACGACAAGAAGACTCTAGTCATTGTCTTAGTCCTTGCCCTTGCTTGTCGCCGATACGACCAAGGAGGATCTAGCTCATTGTCGACACAACTAAACTATCAAGACACCCTGTGCCCTAGATCAAGCTAGGACCTTCTTCGTTGTCCCCGATATGACTTAGACTCTGTGACCACACATCGTTGATGCTGAGGTCTCGACTTGGTACACCTTGGTATTCCATTGTTACTTGGTCGTAACAATTCTCCTAGAACAGTTGTCTTGAAGACAATGCTTAATGTATACTCACTACCCTCGCCATTGTCCCGGGAGTCCTGGATGAAGACTCAGGTGAGTCAGGTTGCCTCCCAGATCCTACCGGAGTTCTACAGTCACATCCCCAGCTGCTCAGCATCTTACATTATTCTCCTAGAATGGTTGTCTTGAAGACAACAATGCTTAATGTATACCTGCTATTCTCACCATTGTTCCGGGAGTCCTGGATGAAGACTCAGGTGAGTCAGGTCGCCTCCCAGCCTCCAGGCCCTACTGGAGTCCTATGGTCACATCCCCAGCCACCCAGCATCTCACGTTATTCTCCTAGAATGGTTGTCTTGAAGACAACACTTGATGTATACTTGCTAGTAGCTATCCTCGCCATTGTTGCAGGAGTCCTGAATGAAGACTCAGGTCGCCTCCCACCTAGGCCCTACAGTACTACTTAAGGTAAAAGTATGGGCTTATTACGGACCTGCTTTGCTTCATCCCTTCACATATTCATGTTGTGTCAATAGCTGCATACAAAATTTGTTCACCACCATCTCCTCCCCATGTCCCCCTCTTCTTCCCATTACACGTAATTTGACAGACCTGCAGCTTCATAGGCAAAGACACCAGAGGGCCGAGATAGAGGCAATGCTCAGCCCATATGCCACTTTCCAACGTCTGTAAGCCCACTTCGAGCCCTTATTAGCGTGTGATTCTGTTGATGGTACATTTCTCACGTCACGATCATGGAAAGACTGAATGATCAACAGCACTATATCAATTCCGGCAGCCACGAGATCAAAGAAATGCTAGCCCCACATGGATGTAGGCCAGTGAACAGTAAATGGTATAAATGCAAATGGTCCGAGTTGTGATGGGCTATTTAATTTGGGTCCTGGGACTTCCAGCCTTGTGTTCTTAGACTCTTGGACTTTAGTGTAGTTTTGACTTCATATATTCAGTTCCTGACAATTGGTTGACTCAAAGTCGACAAGCCACGACTTGGGCGACCCAAGCCGTTATGTAAGCACTGCAGCTTGTAATTGGATCGGCTAGCCAGGCCACCAGTTAGCTGACATGTTGGCTATGACTAAAGTCGGCTGTGAGTCAAAACTGTGGCAACACTAATCGAGGTTGATCTCCTCAAGCCAGTCCTGCAATGGATGGGAGGAGGGAATACCTCCTGCCCAGTCAACATGGCAGTTGGCAATTTGGTCGAGCATCCTTACCGTTTCAATGGTAGGGACGACTCTGAGTCGGTGTGCAAGTGTTATTTGTGTTGTAAGTGTGAGGAAAAGTGGGCAGGCTATAAGGCACTGCACCAGCTCATCAGCAAAACAACCTGTGGGAATGTTTTTTGCATGAAATGGTTTTGTACACCACATCACCAAATTTGTACCTGTGCTTCCAAAAAATTGCACAGGAGCTTATTTTCATATAAAGATTGTCTCAAAAAAAAATTAGACCAAATTAATATAGAATATGTTGATGTAGATTTCCCCTATTTCTCTGTACAGATCTGTATTACTAGGTACCTTTCTATGGGAACTACACAAGTCTGTAGAGGTCTGTCAATACAAAGGTTGGTTTGCTGATGCTGTGTAAGAAAGGGTCCAGGGGTCGGCAGTGGTGGTATACTGACGAGGGGCAGCAGGATGGATGACAGGTGCAGTAAAGGCAAAGGAGGTGGCAGGAGCAGTAGTATCGCTTGTATGAGCGTGCTTGCACTTCTCCTGTTTCTCTTGTCCCTGTTGGGACCTCTTACCATGGCAATGCTTGGATTGGCCAACTTGCAATGAGCCTCCTTGGTGCTGCTGCTGCTGCTGCTGCCCATGACCCTGCTGCTGCACAAACAAGGGATCTCCCCCCTTTCGCTTTATGGCGGAAATCTTGTTGGCCACTGGGGCTGGTTTGTGCCTGGAGGTATATTGCTGCCAAGCAGCAGTTACAGACTCTTCAATGTTCACCATGGAAGGCACACTGGGATTGGTGGTTGTGGTGGTGGATGGAATCAAGCTGTTGTTAAGCAGCTGTGAGAGGGTATCAGCATATGAGGGCATCTTTGAGAGAACAATCATTATCTGAATGTTAGTGGCAACTGGGTATCCAAATTCTTCAAGGTGTGCAAAGTGCACATTCAACTTGGCGAAAGTGGGTGCTGGGTGATTATTAGATGGGATCACCATGTCTAACATTGCCTTGAATTCTGAATAGGTGGTGGCCATGGTGGGCTGCGAGTAGGCATTGTTACGCTTGGACCGGGTAGGTACGAGCATAGCCTTTAGTATCTCTCATCAGAGAGTCAAGTAACGACTTAGCGGTCGTTATACAAGGGGTTCGAGAGGTCTGACACGTAACGACATGTCCGATGGGTTCAAGGGGGTCCATGCGTGAAGACACGACGGCCAAGGGTCAAGGGTGTCGTGTAGCGACAGCTACGCATGACGTTCAAGGGTTCAAGGACGTTGTGTAGCAGTGGCTACAAACAACGGTCGAGTGTCCACTCAGAAGTAGGATGGGGACTTAGAGAGCCAAGGTCAAGGATAGAGAGATGATGATTAAAGGAGATCAAGATGGGGAAAGTACAAATGAGATGAAGTATAGGGGGAACCTGGGGTGATGACTAAGCAAATAGAACTTCGTAGAAGTTTGTGGAATGTTAAGTAATACAACTCGTGGAAGTAGCAAGAATGTTGAAGAACATTCGTGTAAGAGATAGTTCAACGGGGTTCCGACGGCTGGCTACTGGATACAAAGATAGGGGTGAAGCGGTGAACATAGACCGAGCCGAAGTGAACAAGCAAAGAAACAAAAGAAAGAGTACAGGGTTAGAATAAAACGTAACAGGCATTTTTTATCTCTGTCCACAGGAGGGACATGAAGTGCTGACCAGTGAATCTGGACGCAATATGGGGCTCCATCTTGAGGTGTATAGTCCCAAGGGCCTTATCGTTACTGTCCTCCCAGTAGTTAATGGCATCAGTGCAGTCAGTGGTGACGTCACCAGCCGCATTGTACGTGTGATCAGGTTGAACCCAAGTGAGGATGGACTAGAGGCCCTGGGACTGGAGGTAGGACTCCATGTCTGTGGCCCAACATTTGTAGTTGGTGCCATTTAGGCAGGCAAGGTCATGGAGAGTTGAGGAAGACATTGTTTGAATCTGGAGGATGAAAAACATCAGTACTCGCCTAAATCAATGACAAAACAAAGAAAGAGGTGGCAAAAAGTTCACGCTTTCCTGAACGTGTTCAGGGCCTCACAGAGACATAGTCTCCTGCTGTGACCTTGGTGATATTTTATACACTTGAGCACAATAGCACATCAAAGCGGTCCGGCAGTTTCACTCAGGACATATCAAACATTCCGGTCTGGCATGAGTGCTCAGACAGAGCATACCAGATAGCATCTGTTTTGGCATAAAGATGCATGAGCTGGAGCTGGCACTATGAGCGAGCATGAGGATGTGTCTGCTCATCTGCTGCATAAAAACACAAGCAGGGCGCATAACCTGTTGAGGCCAGCATATACTAATGGAGGCAACTGAAATGGGCAAAGAGCAGTCAATGCTCTAAGCAAACCAGACAACCAACTACTACTATGAAGGAAAAGAGAATCGGACTCGAGTGGGACTCTTTGGACGGTGAAATCCAACAGAACTAGACTGAGAAAATCCTCGGTGCTAGCCTCTGGGTTTACATATCATTCTACATAATTTGTACATGTGTGTACCCTATCTTAGATCTGAGTCTAGACTAGCGGTAATTAAATACGCATGCTGGAATGGAAGATGAGAAGCATAGCGGAAATGAATAACATGAGGATGCAACCTGTGCATCAAATGGAAGAGAAGAAAAGAAATGGAAGCATGACGGTGATTACCATGGGAACAATATAACTATAAGGGGGTTAATTTAGGAATGGTCTACTCTACCAGACCAAGTGTCCGTGTTTGACGAATGTCCTGGATAAACGATGTGATTGCATGGGGTGAAGGTCACATGATCTAGTCACGTGAGCATGGAAAGAAACGGGATGTCACGTGATCCGAGTCACGTGATTCCAATAAGATAAGATGAGAGACGTTACTCGTGTAACCTGTTACAACTGTAACAGCAACACAGCGGGTGTCACTTACATGGTGGTTAGTGCTAAGTTCTGGTGGAATGTAGTGGTTCAAGTTACAGCTGTTTGCAAATCTCTGTGGAAA
Organism: Boletus rubroflammeus; assembly: GCA_038090375.1. Lineage (NCBI taxonomy): Eukaryota > Fungi > Basidiomycota > Agaricomycetes > Boletales > Boletaceae > Boletus > Boletus rubroflammeus. The sequence goes on along the minus strand of JBBPMQ010000582.1, from coordinate 2,955 downwards.
ACACATTGAAAAAAGTCGTGCCTCAGAGACAGCCGGGCAAGGACCCTGGGCATGCATGAGTGTGTACTGAGTAAGCTGTGTGACACGTCTTGTCCTTGCTCTCTCCCTCGCATGCTCACCCTCATCTAGCCCTTGCCCTGATCACTCAAAAAATAAAAAGATGCTGTAGTAACTCACATTCCCCAAAGTCTGTAGTCCCCATAGCATTCTGTATTACATCTCACACACAAAATACTATTCAAAATCTTGTGTACTTAGGACCCCATGCAGTAGCTTTTTCTGTAATTTGCCGGCCAGCCAATGTGACATTTTTCCACAAAACACTGGCCAGCCCACACTGGCCAATGGGCAATTATTAGTGTGATGACAGATTGGCCGACAAAAACAAAGTGTATGGGATGCCGGCTGGCCGATCAGGAATGAAATAGAACTGAATGTCATGCCACCAAAGCTAGTTGCCACTTCACTGGTTGGCCAATAAAGTTTGTCCATTATTCACTGATGGACCCAATGCTATTAAGCTACTAATTGATTGTTTTCCAGCGAGCCCATTGCCACTATTCCACCACTTGCCAATGAGCACATTGCCACTAATCCAACATTTGCCAGTGAGCCCATCACTGCTAATCCACCACTCGCCGACGAGCCCATCACTGCTAATCCACCACTCGCCGACAAGCCCATCACTACTAATCCACCACTCGCCGACAAGCCCATCACTGCTAATCCACCACTCACTGACGAGCCCATCGTCACCAATCCAACATTTGCTGGTGAGCCCATCGTCACCAATCCAACATTTGCCGGTGAGCCCATTGCCACCAATCCAACATTTGCCGGTGAGCCCATTGCCACCAATCCAACATTTGCCAGTGAGCCCATTGCCACCAATCCAACATTTGCCGGTGAGCCCATTGCCACCAATCCAACATTTGCTGGTGAGCCCATTGCCACCAATCCAACATTTGCCGGTGAGCCCATTGCCACCAATTCAACATTTGCCGGTGAGCCCATCACTGCTAATCCACCACTCGCTGACGAGCCTATCATCACCAATCCAACATTTGCCAGTGAGCCCATCACTGCTAATCCACCACTCGCCGACGAGCCCATCACTGCTAATCCACCACTCGCCGACGAGCCCATCACTGCTAATCCACCACTTGCTGACGAGCCCATCAACACCAATCCAACATTTGCTGATGAGCCCATCACTGCTAATCCACCACTCGCTGACGAGCCCATCGACACCAATCCAACATTTGCCAGTGAGCCCATCAACACCAATTCAACATTTGCCAGTGAGCCCATCACTGGTAATCCATCACTCACCAACGAGCCCATCGTCACCAATCCAATATTTGCCGGTGAGCCCATCACCACTAATCCAACATTTGCTAGCGAGCCCATCATTGCTAATCCACCACTTGCCAATGAACCCATCACCGCCAGTCCAACATTTGCCAGTGAGCCCGTCACTACTAATCCACTGTTTGCCGGCGAGCCCATCACAGCCCATCTGCCAATTTGCTGCTGCGCTCATTATTTCAAGTTGCCGAAGAAGTTTTGTTTGTGGAGTTGTGATCAATGTTCCATCGATCTGACAAGTTGTGATGCCAATATAACCAATTCCGTATTGTGCATTCGTATTCATTTCAACACAGTGAGCTACAACATTGGCAATGATAAAAGATTTCATGTTGAGCAGTTGCAATGTCCATATTCCTTCTACACAGGCAATTATGCATTTCACATTCCTATTGTTTTAGACTCCTCGGCGAGCTGTTTCAGCATGCTAACCAGATTACAACAATGCTAACAATTGCCTCATAACAGCATCAGCGACCAAGGGTCATCCCATCACATGAATTCCTGCCCTTGCTGTCTGCTCTTCAAACTCGCTGAGAATAATAGGGTCGATGTTTAGCTTCTGCTTGAAACACCGAAACTTCCATCTGGTTGGCCTCCAAAGGTTGAAACCTCTCATGATTTCCTAAGTGATGATTGATCACGATGCATTGGAGCAAATGTTGTCACAGATCGCTCTGAGTAGGCCTGACTAGCAGTGATTGCATGCCAATTGTTCTATTCTCAGCCAATCATATTTGACAGCATTTTGTTGAACCGGTGTTCTTAGCTCTGTTCACCATTTTCACAAATCTCCAAATGGTGGATGCAAGTTTAAAAAGTGTAACAAGAGGGTTACATGTGCAGCCTTAGATAGCCTCAATGATTCGCTGAATGTAACCTAGGTTTCTAATTCTCCATTTGTACATTTGCCTCAAGAAACTCCTGAAGTTCAGAATGTAATGCTCTGCGTGCATCAAATTTGGCACACAACCTAAGGTTGCCTCTGATTTCACGGATTGCAACTGGATTGGCTGAATGTCTTTCCACGAGAAGATGGTTGACCTGAAGGAGCTTCTCTTTGACAGAATTGTGGTCTAAGTTATCGCTCAAGTCAGTGACCAAGGCTTTTGCACACTGAACTGCTCGCAATGCTGCCTCCAGATCTTCTTGTGTTGGCAAAAGCGGTGTTGCTGTTGACAACCTCAAATCTAATAAAGACTTGGGTTGCTTCACACAGAAAATGCTTTAGAGTTAAGAAGATATGGGGGAAACCCAACAAGAACTTGACTAGAGTTCTTGGGGCGTTGCATTCAGGCTACTTATACTACTCTAGTGTGTGTACATGTTTGTCTACTGGTCTGTGCGTCTAGTAGATAAGTCATGACATCATAGATAAGAGATACGAGATAAGGGTCTAGACATTTCTAGACCTTTGGTGATTAAATGCATGAGGTGAGTCACGTGACTGGTCTAGACTGTGGATCACGTGATGAGTCCAAGAAAAAGATAAGGTCATGTGATTAGAAAGGTGCACGTGTTGTCACATGACCGTGGAAAATATCACATGACTAGAAAAAGAAAGATTAGAAAATTAGAGTTCGTAAC
>JBBPMQ010000581.1:0-14003 GCA_038090375.1 Boletus rubroflammeus | reverse complement strand
CTCATTTTGTGCTGTCACAGCACGCGAAGGGCGGGGGTGGACATACCCACATTTAGTTACTACACCACACGCTCACTTGCACCGCTGTATTGGCGACAGCCAAAACGCACATCAATATTCATTTGGGTGGAAAAGTATCGCTTTGGATGGTTCACTGTGAGTTTTTAAACACGCCTATTTAAGACTTTGGGAGCCCATCAGCAGAAATTGGTGCTGCCGGAAGGTGAGGTGTGAACGTACCCGAGGTCGGATATAAACATATTCGGGCCATCTAGAATTCAAATCTCTATATAGCAGGAGGATCCTACCTTGTCCACCTTGGCATTCAATTTGGTTAACCCTTCGGATAGATCAGAGTTATCAAAATTTATCTAGCTCGTTGATATTATTTATTATAAGAGCTCTTCCGATCACAGTGCATGCTCGAAGTTGCCGAACTAGTGCACTGCACGTCAGTCGTCAGAGGCTTATGATATACTCCGACTCAGGCTCCATGAAATATGCAATAGTAGTCTGGGTCAACAATTTTTCCGTCCAGTCTACTAGTACAATATGTACGCTAGTGCGTGCCAGGCCCCTGTCTATGTAAGCCTTCCGAACTGCCGCCGCATCTCTCCGGCAGAAGTTTCAGATCCGGTCTTTTGACGCCCCGCCACGCACTTCCATTCCCTCGACGCCGCACGTTCTCAGGCTCGTTCGAGAACAATTGGCTGGATTACGAGCACGAATTGCAGTAGATTATTTTCAAAGGGCACTGGTCTCATTTAGTTATCTTACATTAATCTGCAATGAAGCTGTGTGATAACTCACACTCACAATTTTTGTCGAGTATGTATGACCTTGCACCTCAGTTGAGGTGCATGCCAAGCAATGCCAAGGTCCTGGAATTATCTCTCACCCTGCCGGCAGCACTATAGTCTAGTAGGAGTCCCGCAGCATACGAAATTGGGTCTTATTATCGCCGAAGGTGTTTGAAATGTCGGGTTGTCTCCACTCGCTGCAAGCAGTGGCACAGCCCCAGTCGTTCAGGAACGATACAGACCCATAAAAATAACTAGGGCAGGCGTCACGGGGCTGATGTCTATCTCCCTCCACACTCCCCCACTGGTAACGTTTTCCGTCCTCTGTTGGCACTGACTCTTGTTCCCCTAGCCGTATCTACATGAACGCTTTACACCGTTGTGAATGCCCGCCCTTGCCATGTACAGCAGAGTAATCTCTGCTGTGCATTGCATGCGTGTGCACACATTATTTTTGGGCACTAAAATTTAATAGGTCATGAGTTCGCAGCCTGGTTCCCATTGTTCGGTTCTGGCACAAGAAGAAGCTGTCCTGGGCAGGTCATGCCAACCAACCTCTGGATATGCTTGCATCGAAGAGACGCTGCACGAATTGGGTGCAGATGAGTGGACTTGGTTCAGTGATTACCGTTGTCGCCACAGGGAGAACGCCTGTTTCGGAAGCTAACTTTGACGTGCGAATGGAGTGCCATCGCTTCATGATCTCCAGGCTCAGCTTCTCTGCGAAAGCTGGTTCGGCAACGAGCAAGGTACTCGGCTTCTCGGTCGAGAATAATGCCCGCAGGGTACACCCAACAAGGCCGCTGTGGAGCATTCGCCGGTGCCCAAACTAACGCGCTCATTTACGAAGATCTCCTTTTTCACTCTGACCCGGCTATTTTTTTGATGGTTCATGATTATCATTATGAGATACATGCCAGATCAATTGGCATGGTGACGTTTTATCTTAGCACCAGCGGAACGTCTGGGGCTCCGCCGTACAGCGAGCATGAGGTGGATGTGTGCTATGCAACGGCTGTTCGTTCACCGGCATAGCTAGACCGAACCCTCGCCGACGGCGACGGGAGGGTCAATGAATCACCCGTGCTCAAGCTGGAGAGAAGGGAATGGTGTTATCGGATTCGGACAGACACACAGTGCCTTGGCCCTTCGGGCGGCGGCGGGCAGTGCTGACGTACCTGGACCTGAGCGGACTATCTAACTTGTCAACACTAAAGGTAAGTGTCTGGTCTTAGCGACGGGCAGCCGTGGAATGGCGAAATCAGCGCAGTGTGGCGGAACAACTCTCTCAAGCTCAATGGCAAAATCAGCTCACGAGTCATTCTGGTGGCACTCACTTCCCAGCGGAATCTCCACCAGGAGAGCCCGATAAAAAGCTCGTATTCGGCTTTGCCGTCTTCCATCTCGTGCCACTACTATGGAGAAATCCATAAGCGATGCCAGCCAACGGAGGTCGGTGGATGGCGAAGGACGCCATGGAATACCGATAGAGTACTTCCTCGCCATCCTTCACAATTTTTTCACTGACATTTCGACGCCAACAGCTACCGCACTCTTTCAATTCGCGTCGATGAAAAACTCGGAGAAAAGCCTAACAAGTCTGCAGACCCTTCCGATGCCATTGCTACCATCGACGTCCACCTCATCCCGACCGACGAGGTATATGTTCGCTATTCTTGCAGTCCCACCGTCGGTCTCGAGTCTGCTGCGGTCCAACGCAAATTAAAGGAGGGGAAAAACGTTATTACTCCCCCTCCTACCAAGTACTGGCTGAAGTCGCTTAACTACATCTTCGGAGGTTTTAACTTTCTGATGTGGATTGCGTTCCTCGTCACTATTGTAGGTCTCCCCATTCACATCCGCCCCTCTTCTCCTCAATAATGGGTGTCCTTCTAGCTCTCCTACAAGCCCTTGGGGCAGCCCCCGCTAGCCGTCAACCTCGGTGTCGCTATCCTCCTCGTAAGCGCCACCTCTACTAACCCCCCTTTTTAAATCTCAACGTCATACCCCTCATAGCTCCTCGTCATCACCGTCTCCGCGACATTTTACGCTTTGGTAGACTGGAACGCAAACCGCATCATGAAGTCCATCAAGTCTCTCATTGCCCAGGAGGCTGAGGTCATACGGGACGGTAATCGACAATCCGTCGCCGCAAACGATATCGTCGTTGGGGACATCGTCGTGCTCTCTACTGGTGATCGTGTGCCTGCTGATCTCAGGATCGTTCAAATGTCCTCTGATTTGCGCTTCGACCGCTCTCTTCTTACCGGTGAAAGGTCGGTTCAACTGGTTCTCCAGAGGAGATGTCATCATTGATCCCTACGCTAGTGATATGATTGCGGGATCCCTCGATGTCACCTCCGACAACCCCCTTGAGACGCACAACTTGGCTCTCAACTCGACGTTTGTCACGCAGGGCAACTGCCTTGGTGTAGTATTCGCCACCGGTGATCGCACCGTCATGGGGCGGCTAGTCCGTATGTCTGGCGAGACAAAGTTCAAATTGACGACCATCCAGAAAGAAATATGGTTCTTTACCAAAGTCATATCCACCGTCGCTCTCTCTCTTTTCTGCATTTCGCTCCTTTTGTTCGGTGTTTGGCTTCGCACGAGTTACCCAGGATATCTCAACATCAGTAGTGCCATTAGCAACTCCATTGGGTGTCTGACTGCATTCGTGCCCCAGGTAAGTCTCTTCATCTGGAATAGTGTACCAAAATACTCAATCTCTTCTTCACACTTAGGGTCTCCCTGTCTGTGTCGCTCTTTCCTTGACTGTAATTGCACGTCGCATGGCCAAGAGAAACGTCCTTGTCAAAAACTTGGCGACCATCGAGACACTCGGTTGTATTTCTGTTTTGTGCTCTGACAAAACCGGTACTTTGACCGCAGGAAAGATGGTAAGCCGTATTGGTGTCCTTACGCAACTGGTTCGCTCAACTCCCCCTCTAGGCTGTCGCATCAATCGCGTTCCTCGATGCTTCCATGAAAGCCAACGAGATTGAGGGGCAAGTAGCGGAAATGGCTGACCCTCGGATATACGCTGGCCTTGATGCTATACACAAGGTCACCAGACTCTGCAACGGTGCCAACTTTGATGCCACTACCGCGGACCGCCCAATCGTGGAGCGTGTCATCAAAGGAGATCCCACCGACACTGCTCTTCTCCGGTTCTCTGAGGCACTATCCGTCCCTAGTCTCAACATCAATACCACTTCGCTCTTGGATAACTCCAGGCGTCTATTTGAAATCCCGTTCAACTCCAAGAACAAGTGGATGCTTTCGGTCATTGAGGTCAACGATGTGGTCGATGGTGATGTCAGCGAAAAGAACAACAGGACCTGGATGTTCGCAAAGGGCGCTCCAGACATTTTATTCAGCTCTTGCAACACGGTCATGAGGTCAGACGGCTCTGTTGTGCCGTTTGATGGCTTCGCGAAGAAAGAATTCGCCGCGCTCCAGAGCACATGGTCGAGCGAAGGCCAGCGTGTCCTTGCATTGTAAGTCGATTCCATTGCTTCCCATGCTGGCGTGTTCGCTCAAGGATTGTATAGATGCCGCAAACCGCTCGAGGTATTCAAGGGTCATCTGCCCCCGAGTGATCTAGAAGCTGTTATGTATGGTGAAATGCGAGACCTGACATTGGTTGGGCTGGTTGGCATCCGTGATCCTCCCCGGCCCGATGTCCCGATGGCTATTGATGTCATTCGGAAAGCCGGTGTTCGGGTATTCATGGTTACCGGTGATTTCAAATTGACCGCTCTGGCAATTGCCTGTCAGGTAGGCCGCCGCAGTTGCACATGCTAGCGTCCTTGCTGACCCGATGCACGTCTAGGTTCGTATTATCACGCAAGAACGCATCGATACCATCGACGACGTTCGTGCATCGGCCGACAAATATCCAGAGGGCATTCGCCCACCATTGATCAAGCCCTCCGAAGATGATCCTATCCGTGCCCTCATTCTAACCGGTGAAGATGTTGCCACCCTTACTCCCATGGACTGGAACGTGGTTGTCGGAACTTACACCGAAATTGTATTCGCGCGCACGACCCCTGACCAGAAAATGTCAATCGTGGAAAACATCAAAGCTCGTGGGGACAATACCGTCGCAGTCACCGGTGATGGTGTCAACGATGCGCCGGCGCTCAAGGCATCTGACATCGGTGTCGCCATGGGAAGCGGAAGTGATGTTGCAAAGGAAGCGGGTGAGTTTTGTTCGGACCTTTCCGTCGTCATCCCCCAGTTAACCAAAACGACGACGGTAAGCTGCACTCATTTTGCTCAACAATGACTTTGCATCCATCCCCGTGGCTATCGAAATGGGTCGTTTGGTATTTGACAACCTGAAGAAAGTGACGCTCTATCTTATGCCAGTACGTCACGTCACTGTCAAATCTCAACCTGACATGAGAAAACTTACCTATCCCTCAAGGTCGGTTCATACACCGAATTCATGGGAGTGCTCAGCAACGTCTTGATGGGAATGCAAATTCCTTTGAGTTCGTACCTGCAGGTCTGCTTCTCGATCACAAACGATGTTGTCATGTCCATCTCTTTGATGTACGAGAAACCGGAGGCTGACCTCATGTTGCGAAAACCGAGGAATGCCAGGACAGATCGCCTCACAGACTGGCGGCTGTTCTTCCAAATTTACCTGGTGGGTCATTGCACACGTTCCAAGAGGAAGCATGGACTTACTGTCGACTAGTTCATCGGGCTCATGGCTTGGCCCTGCTGTATGGCCATGTGGTTCGTATACATGCACCAGAATGGCCTCAGTTTCTACGACGTCATCCTGACTTACAACCAGTGGGGAGTGAGCTCGCAGGGTAAATCGGCTGCTGACCTCACGAACCTCGTCAACACCGGGCAGTGTGTCTAGTAAGTGATCTTTTCTCCTCAGCTACTTGATCGCTGACCCGGAATAGCTACGTGACCATGGTGTTCATTCAATACGGCAACCTTCTTGCTATCCGTAACAGGAGAGTCTCGCTCTTGCAGTCGAATCCGCTCTGGGGACCAAGGCAGAACCTGGTTATACCCATTGGGATGATTGGTACGGCTCTGATCGCTGTTGCCAATCTCTACGGGCCTGGGCTTCAGAGTGTCTTCTATACCACGCCGATCCCGGCTATGTTCTGGGGCCCACCTTTCGGCTTCGGGCTTGCGATACTGATGGTAGACGAACTCCGCAAGCTGATCGTCCGGACGTACCCCAAAGTAAGTTACGAATGTATGATTGCAACGATGTCATCTAACCACCTTGGACTAGTCGATTATTGCCAAGATGGCATGGTAATATGCTGGCATGGCAGCTTCAAGCTGGCGTCGCGATCAATTCGGCTGTCAACAAGAGATCACGTGTTACTCATATTATATCCTGAAAGAGTCTGCAATCGTACATTATATATTGACAATGACATGTCTGGATTGCTAGATAATTGATTTTGGAGTTGATATTGTTTTCGTACCTTGTTCCTCGCCAGCAGATACGGCGTTGGTGCTGACGACGCAAGGTTTGATGCGGCCAGGATTGAGTCTGCCAATCAGACAACTCGAATGTCAGAAAAAAGCAAATTTTGCTTTTGGATTAGGAAGGTAGCTCGGGTAGCATGACCGAATGAATTGTTCAACGGTCGTGAAGCGATAACGTTACTGAGTCTGTCTGTTTTGCAGATTCGGACTGGTTTGAGTTGGGAACCCGATAAGGCCCAACAACGACATTCCCTTTGTTCCAGTGGTCGCCATCGTGCGTTACTGACCGAAGCGGGGGAGTTCCGCGCACCGCCCATCGGAACACGAGGCCTTCGGGTTGTCGGGCGAGGGAGTGGTCTGGAATCGATGGATCAATAGCACCTCGCGCCGGAAGGTCATTTTATAGATCAACCTCCGTGCGCGTGAATGTCGGAGGCCTTTTCGCGAATGGCCCGATGATCACAACATCAATTGGACCCTTGTCGATGTTGCGCTGAGGCACGCAGGGCTACCGCGCTTCATAGCGAATACCACGCAGTCGATGGTGATTGGCGACCTCTCCGTGGGCCGAGAGGCCAGTCACTCTTATGTTCACATACTGCCATCATTACCGGTGGTGTCTCCTAAATTATCGCATATCATATCATGGCGAAACTCGCGCACTCCTTCTCATGCTAACACAATAATAACAGCAAGGTTTGAATGGCGAAAAAAGCGCGAGTCACGTTCACTCTCCAAGGCGACAGATAAAGGAAGACTCACCTCGAAGGCCTGCAACTTATCTTATCCTCATGGAATTCCAGAAGACAAACTCGAAGGTGTCCAACTCCGGGAGGGAGAAGGTCTCCGGGTATGGCATTCAGATCGGGTGAGATCCATACCTTGCGTCCGCCGCCCCTTGCTCAATGTACTTTCTAGCTATCGAACGCTTTCCGTTCGTGTCGAGGGAAAGCAGCTGCCCGCTAAGCCCAAGGTCAGCGCTGATCCAGCCGATGCTATCGCGAGCATCGACGCCCACCTCATCACCCCAGAAGAGGTGTACACCCGCTACTCCACTCACCCTGTCCACGGCCTGGACGATGCCGCCGTTCAGCGCAAGATGATGGACGGCAAGAACGTCATCAGTCCTCCAGCAACTCAATACTGGAAGAAGGCGCTAAACTACATATTTGGAGGATTCAACTTCCTCATGTGGATAGCGTTCATTTTGACGCTTGTACGCATTTCGCAGTCAAAGCCATCTTCCGTTGCTCATTCTTACTCCTCACAGTTATCATACAAACCCCTTGGCCAACCACCCCAGGTCTTCGTACTCGGTGTCGCAATCCTTTTGGTGGGTGCTATCGGTTCTCTCATTCTCGCTGCTTTTCATCTTTTCCGGCAATAGTTGCTTGTCATCATCGTTTCGGCCACCTTCTATGCCTTGGTGGACTGGAGTGCTAGCAGGATCATGAAGTCAATCAAGTCTCTCATTGCTGAGGAAGCATCCGTCATTCGCGATGGCAAGCAGGTGCTCCTTCCCGCAACTGAAATCGTCGTTGGCGACGTCGTCCTCCTCGGAGCCGGTGATCGCGTTCCGGCCGACTTGAGAATAGTACAGGCTTCCCCGGATCTTCGATTCGACCGTTCCTTGCTTACTGGTGAGAGGTGAGTTCTCCCAGCCTTGGAATTTTCTTGTGCGTACATGGGCTAAGAGCACCATAGTGAGATGATCCCCGGTGTCTTGACAGTAACGTCGGACAATGCCCTCGAGACCCGTAATCTTGCCTTGAATTCGACCTTTGTAACTCAGGGTACCTGCACTGGCATTACGTTTGCTACCGGTGACCGCACGGTGATGGGTCGCTTAGTGGCCATGTCCGGCGAAAAGAAGTTCAAGCTAACCACGATTCAGAAGGAGGTCTGGTTCTTCACGAAGATAATTTCTTGCTTGGCCCTCTTCTTTTTCCTCTTCTCGCTCCTTCTGTTCGGCGTTTGGCTTCGGACGACATATCCTGGCTACGACACGACGAGCACGGCCATCGTGAACTCGATCGGTTGTCTCACAGCTTTCGTACCTCAGGTACATCATCTTCCAAATATTTGTCTTTCTTCATCTAACACCTCTTTCTTAGGGTTTGCCCATCTCTGTCGCCCTCTCGTTGACCGTCATCGCTCGCCGTATGGCAAAGCGCTCTGTGTTGGTCAAAAATTTGGCCACTATTGAAACTCTGGGATGCATGTCCGTCCTGTGCTCCGACAAGACAGGTACACTCACGGCGGGCAAGATGGTGAGTCGTTGTGAAGTAGTAGTTTTGCATTCATGTCCTTATTGGACTATATAGATGCTCGAGAACATTGCCTTCCTCGACAATCATTTCACCGTTCGCGACATTCGTGAGAAGATCTCGGAAGCCCCGGAACCTGAAACATTCGCTGGTCTCAGGTCCGTCCATCAAATTGCTCGGCTGTGCAACGCCGCAAAATTCGACGCAACTACGCTAAGCAAGCCAGTCGAAGAACGCGGAGTGAAGGGCGACCCAACAGACACTGCGCTTCTGCGCTTTTCCGAGGCACTTTCCATCCCAAGTTTGGAGATCGATACCGCCCACCTTCTAGAATCTTGGGCCAGACATTTCGATATCCCTTTCAACTCTCGCAACAAATGGGCGCTGACTGTTGTAGTTCCAAACCAGGAGAAGCATGAAAGTTCGGGATGGATACTCATCAAGGGTGCTCCGGACGTATTGTTTGACTCGTGCAGCAGCGTGCTACAATGCGATGGTACCTCCATACCATTTGGGCCGAATGAAAGGCAGAGGATGTCTGCGCTCCAAAACGAATGGTCGAACGAAGGAAAGCGGGTTCTTGCGCTGTGAGTCTCTCGTTCGTTGTATCAAGTGAGAATGCATCCCTAAAACACCTGTCCTGCAGTTGCCGCAAATCTTTGGACGGAATCAAGCTCGGATTGCCCGCAAACACGATGGAAGAATTGATGTACTCCGAGATGCAAGATTTGACGCTCGTCAGCCTTGTCGGCCTTCGTGATCCTCCTCGTGAAGACGTACCGGCTGCGATTGAGACGATCAGACGAGCTGGCGTTCGCGTCTTCATGGTGACTGGTGATTTCAAACTCACTGCGGAAGCCATCGCACGTCAGGTAAATTGTCCCTTGTATTCGACCTACGAACATGTTTTCATAATGTGCCTTTTCTCGCCAGGTCGGGATTGTCTCGCAAGAGGGAATTGACACGATCGAAAACATCAGAACAGCCGCATCTGAAAGGGCTCCTACCAAGTCACGCTACGATGTCAAGCCGTCAGAGGATGACCCAATCAGGTCGCTCGTTCTGACTGGCCAAGACGTTTCCACTCTTACTCCACTCGACTGGGATGTCGTCGTCGGAACATACACTGAGATTGTATTTGCGCGTACCACCCCCGACCAGAAAATGAAGATCGTTGAGGAGATCAAGTACCGTGGGGACAACACGGTTGCAGTCACGGGTGACGGTGTCAACGATGCTCCTGCGTTGAAAGCCGCTGATATTGGTGTGGCAATGGGGAGTGGAAGTGATGTCGCGAAGGAAGCTGGTATGTCGGTCCGCTTACTGCTGTCGCGTTGCTGAAATTGGCTTCAAGCTGCCATCATCCTGCTCAAGAATGACTTTGCATCAATACCAGTCGCCATTGAGATGGGTCGTCTCGTGTTCGATAACCTCAAAAAGGTCACCCTATATCTCATGCCGGTCAGTAGGTTTCTGCATGCACATCGACGAGGACTGACGTAAATCTCAGGCTGGGAGTTATACGGAGTTCATGGCTGTTATCGCGAATGTCCTGCTTGGTATGCAGCTACCCATGACTACGTACCAGCAGGTCAGCTTCTGTATCACGAACGACGTCGCTATGTCAATATCCCTCATGTACGAGAAGGCGGAAGCCGGTGAGTACAACATATGGACCTTGAATGTTTTCTGATTGTACGACCAGAGCTTATGACCCGAAAGCCACGCAATGCACGCACTGATCGTTTGACAGATTGGCGTCTGTTCGCGCAAGTTTACTTGGTGAAGGATTAACATCAGTTGACTGGGCACGTAGCTGACCATTTTCTCAGTTTATCGGGCTCATGCTTTGGCCCTGTGCAATGGGCATGTGGTTCTTCTATATGAAGCTTCAGGGCCTCAGGTTCTACGACGTCATCCTGGTCTTTAACCAATGGCAAGATGGCTGGCAAGGCAAAACTATCGGCGAACTCACGGAGTACGTCTATGTGGGCACCTGCGTCTAGTACGTCATTGGGGACCTCTTCCACTTTCGTTCACTGACTGTGTGTGGTTCTTCAGCTACATCACGGTCGTCTTTTGCCAGTATGGTACCTTGCTTTCCATTCGTAACCGACGCGTCTCGACGATAAACTCGAATCCCCTCTGGGGTCCCCGCCGTAATCTGGTCGTGCCGTGCAGTATGGTCGCCTCAGCCCTGATTGCGGTAACCAACATTTACGGACCTGGACTTCAACAAGTTTTCCTCATGAGACCGATCCCCGGCATGTTCTGGGGCCTTCCCTTTTCTTTCGCGTGTGGTATCTTGATGATGGACGAGCTGCGCAAGTTGATCGTGAGGACGTATCCCAAGGTGAGGCGTCGCGTTTACGTCATTGCTTTCAAGTTGGCTGACTCGAAAAACACGACCAGTCTTTTATTGCTTGGGTTGCATGGTAATTTTATGTTGAATCATGTCGTAGCTGTAATAGTAGTGTCCATAGTAGTACAATATCGGTACCACGCAGAATTCGGCACGAACAGTGTATCAGGGCTGGAGAGTGGCAGATTCATTTTTACACATGTTAGATTGGAAGCAAGTAATACAAGTAGACGCGGACATTGTCAACTTGAAGTGTGAAGAAGGCCGATAAGTATGGTAAGGATACAACTACCGTACGAGTGTGTATGAAGGAAATAGAAATGTTACTATTATTTTTCTTGAAGTCCCACGTACGCCATCGCTCCGGACCAAGGCAGCGTACCACATGCACTCCGAGTCCGAGCTGAGTCACTACTCACTGCCAAGCAGATCTCGGTGCGAATTCGCGCATATAACATTCAAGAGGCCTGAACTCGCATGCCAGTGCGGGGCCCGGGAACTGCCTTCTCCCCTGCTAGCATAGCCCTGGGAACGGAATGATCAGGGCCTGGTCACCAGGAAAAGATTCAATTGCGAGGTGCCTATCGTCAACTTCACGTACCGCGGATCTCCTCCCAGGCCATTAGATGATACGGTCCGATGGCAGGCGGCGGCCAGGTCAAATTGCGATACCCGATGGAGTCACTACTATACAAAGGTTTGACTTGGGGCCGAAACCTGCATTAAACAGATTCCGAAACAACAGCCAACGAGCCTCGAACATACTGTACCCCGTCCATCTCTACACCTGGAATCCAGGACCGTCAGGCGGTGGCGGGACACGTGAGTGAACGAGGTAAGCCCACAGGATCCGGATGAGAAGTGACGTACCTGAACCTGAACTCGTGCGCGTCAGGTCCCCACAATGCTGTGACCGGTTGATCGCCGGAATATCGGATCGCTTTTTCTGATACGGTGGGCGGGGGTTGGGGACATACATGGGACACCTGATAGAATCGTGGACGACGCCATAATTGTCCGTAAACGGCGTCGTCCTTCATCGTGATCCGCACAGTACTTGGAACGGGTGAGTGCACACGGAGGGTCTCTTTCACGATTGCATCGAGGTAAGAAAGCGCCATGAACTCGTCCATCGATGGAATTTCCGTGTCACAGAAAGGAGTTCTTCCCGCTCGGGCGAATGCGACAGAGAAAGGCGCAATCGAAAAGAACAGCTTGCATGGTCGGGATTTGTTGTTATCGTTGGTCAAGGTGAACATGTCGACTGACTGAGAGTCAGAGGCTGTCTGACGAAGATGTGTTGCCGCGTACGTTGCCCCCATCCACTTGCTTGAGAACCAGGTTTGACACGTTCTTCCGCAGAGGTCCCCACGTTTTCAGTCGCCAGTCATGAAACTACAAGGTATACTCTGCGTGTACTACGAACGCTAGGTGTCACATAGAAGATAAATGCGGACTCTTAGCACGAAAAGGATGCTTATGGAACTGACGAGAAGACGCAAAGGCGGGAATTATGCTTGCAAAGTACTCAGTCTCTGGCCCGCTATGGTCGCGAAAGATTCGTTCAGTTCATCAAAGTTATGGTTGAAACCCAACAGCGGTCAGTGTTGTCTGGTCGATCGCAGGTCGGGAGACAGGTGCCAATAGCTCACCTGCGGGACCAACCATGACATGATCTCGAGACGGGCGCCAGTGATAGGGAGTCCAGCTGTGAATGTGCCTGAGAGCAAGTGCAAACGTCGATTATCGCATCAAAAAAACGGTGCCCTCGACGACGGGTGTTGCTTACTCCGAGCGCAAAGTACAGAGTACAAAGACTCAAGCTGGAAAAGTAGAGGGCCGAAACGAAATTCGTTCTTTTTTTGGAGATCAAATGTTTGGTGATTTATGGGTCCGATGAGCACCAAGGTTTTGGGTTAGTTTGTGGAAGGGGAACGAGGTGGATACTTGCCCATTGCCCATGTATGACGAGAAGACTTCCCATGCTGAAGTGGTGGATGGAGCGAGAAGGGGAAGAGGAAAGTGGTGAGATGGACGGGATGGACGGGGGAATATCGCCGAAGATGGACAGAAAAGCGAACCTGAATGCTAATGCAAACTTGGCAGGACGTACTGGGAGCCAGGGGAGCCCCAGAAACGCGAAGAAGAGGCATACGCAGGCTCCGATCAGGCATGCACCGAAACCTAGCAATCCAGGTGGAAAATTTAGGGCGTCAGCGAGGGAACTCATGAAGGTGAGTCGGTGGGAGTGGGGTGCGCGCGCACGCAAGGACAATTTCAGGAGTTCCTTGCCCTTTTCCCTCTCGCCCTGCCTCCCTCCTCAGCAAGCTTCGAGTCAGAGGCACAGTCGCCGAGCGGTGCGGATTAAACGGAACGTACCTCTCCCACCGTGATAATGCGAACTACGTTTCGTCTTCGTCGGAGCGCTCACTCGATCGGAGGACGTAGTCTGCTTGTAGAAGCGCGAGAATGGGTTGGAGGGTTGGGTCGGCTAACGGTCACGCCTCAGGCTCGAGCCCAGCGGAATTCAAATTGCGAATTCAGCTTTGTTCGGTGGACGGTGTTACTAGAACTACTTAGAGTAAGTGGTCAATACGTGGGACATACTATAAACAAGTACATTCGGGCTTACGTTGAACCACGCTTGCTGGCATGGACCGCCTGCGATCTCGGTTCGTTGCACGCGGAGGATCGTTCCATCCTTTGGTGGTTCTCAAGTCTGAAGGTCGAGCTCGTTTTCGAGACTGTTCGACGAGCGTTTGATTTCCATCGACAACGTCATTTGTCCGTTTTCTCTGATCATCACCTTGAAAGACGCGTCGTCCCAAGCTTTGAAAACCCTTCTCGGGCCCGAGCCGCTCGACACTTGGTCCGAACGCCAGCTGATCTGCTCGTACCTGTCGAAGGCGCTCGCATGCTCGCCCGACTCGAGGATCGCAATTCCACGCACCATCCGGATGTGATCGAGAAGATAGAAGTATCGCTGGAGCAAGAACGCGCAGGAGGTAAACGCGCCTCGGGAACACCGCCTCGACCCCGCTTCGGGATGCTGATTTACTGATATGGTTCCCCCTAGGACCCTTCTGGTACGCGGAA
>JBBPMQ010000580.1:0-14003 GCA_038090375.1 Boletus rubroflammeus | reverse complement strand
ATTGCATCCTCATGTTGTTCATTTCCATTATGCTTCTCAACTTCCATTCCAACATGCATATTTAATTACCGCTAGTCTAGACCCAGATCTAAGATAGGGTACAAACATGTACAAACTATGTAGAATGATATATAAACCCAGAGGCTAGCACCGAGGATTTCCTCAGTCTAGTTCTCTTGGATATTCCCTCCAAAGAGTTCCACTCGAAGATTCCTTTTCTCTCCAAGTCTTTTAGTAGTTATTTGCCTAGAGCCTAGTTTGCTCTTGGTTGATTTCACTACCCTCGTTCAACCAAAACGGCTCCCACAAATGCCACCTTCCATTTACCAAGGTGGCGAAAACAAAAGGAGAGGATGTTGTGATCTGCCATCAAAATGATGCTTCTGATCCCATCTTAGTGGTCGAAAATCATCTTGCCTTAAATCGAGTTCCCCCCAATCTACAAATAAAGGTTGGTGCTGCCTGACGAAGAAAAAATTCCTTGCACACTGCAACTCAATTTGGTCCTTCAATACTACCATGGGTCACTCCTTTCGCATCAGCGGGACAATGGAATTCCTCCTGGCCGGTGTTCCCCCAGATGTGGTAAAGGCTCTGGGATGTTGGTCCTCAGACACCTTTCTTCGCTACTGGCGCTCTTTGGAGCTACTGGCCCCTCTCCATGTGGAATCTCTCCCGGCTCCACCTTCCAGAGTTTTGGGTGGATGCGCTGTCGATCGTCGCACTCCCGCGGCATCACTTTCTCATTTGGGTCAGTCCTTCTTTTCCGATCCAGAGTGCACCCCGGTCGGACTTCACCCTCACGGGTCTCGTGGTCATCCCACCTCTGGTTCAAACTTTGCTTAGGTTTTCACATCAGACCACTGCAAGTCTGGCTAGGCTGATATCCATCCTCCCCCCCAACACTTGGAAGACCTGTCTTAGGTACTCTACTAGTAGCACATCATATCTAGCCCATCTTCATCTTTAGTCATACGCAGCTCTATCTCGACGCGAACAGCCCGAAAGTCTCCGATGGGAGAAAGGTTCAGATCTGCGACTCTCTTCGATGTAGACGAGTGAGTCCGTGAGAAAATATCAGGTAATCGGAGTTGTGTAGTTCTCGGTTCGACAAGGGGGCGAAACCAATTCCAATCCAACAATGTCATTTTGACAAGGTAAACCAGTGATGGTACGAGATGTATAACTACCTTGGTTGTGGCCCTTCGCAGGGAGTCGTACTTGTGGTCATTCGAAGCTTGACGAGAGGGACGCCAGCCCCGACGGTGATCAACTGATCAAGTCCTTGGTGTAGGTTCTCACGGGTCCAAGTTCTCCATGTTGCACTGGATGACTCGGAGGCGCCGACGACTCGGCACTCGATATCGAACCTTCCCCATCTCAGGTATGGATCCCAAAGGAAAACGAGGGACATTTGGCAGTGAAGATGCTGAAACTCGCCAAGCTGAATCCAGAACTGGATAAACGACCCTTGTTGGTATGACCACGAGCGTTGAACAGCGCTGGAGACGCTTGGTGTCACGAGCGCACCCCGATCGGCACCGCAGTCACCCCATCTGTCTAGTACTACCCTTGATTATATTTAGTTTCTTACTACACACAAGCCCATAGTCACAGTCACGAACCCCCTACCTCCTTTCGTAAATAGGTTATATAGCCGGACTCGACGCTCTCCGTTCCCTAACGTCGAGTTCCTAGGTATAGTTCTCTTCGTGCCATGGTGTAGCCTGAATACGATTCTCTTTCCTAGCCTCCAACGCGCCCGCGTGATTTCGCGCTTCGGATTCTAGCGGTCTTGACACTTGGTCGACTGAACGGCAGGAATACGTTTAATGTAGCACTATGATTCCTGAAGGTCAGTGACTTGCCACGTACTAGGTTGTTACAGCAAGAACTATCAGAGGCGAGTCGGTCATCTCGGTACAACGGCATCATCCGCACTTATGCATGGCATGCGATATCAGGATTCTGAAGACATAGGCCGTCGATTCTCACGGTCGCAACTGCCACAGACAGCGATTGCCATCATGCTCCACTACCCGTACAGTACCCGTGGCGTATTTCCTGGCCATGCTCTAATTCGTCGTTCCGCCATACATCCACGACCACCCTCACGGTCCTGCAAAGCCCCATGTCTGATACCGACAAGCCGAACGCAGTGTCAACCCCACTACCTCGAATTACCTTTATCCCTTAGAGTATAAGTTTCAGCTACGACACATGTTATGCACGACAATGGAAAGTCTGGGAGCCCAAGGCCCTGAGATCGAACGGTACCGTGATAGTGAGGGACACGGAAGTTGAGCCATTCGCGCCCGTCCTTTAACTCGTGCATGTGGTTGTCTCTATCGGTGACCACCTCACAGATCTAAACGGCGCACGCGTTCTGCTTCTTTCTGGTTGATGGATGATTTTTTTACCGTTAGCACCCACGCCTTGCATGGAGATGTGGTATCCGGGTCGCTCGGTATGTATGGTGTTGTCCCTAGATGCATGCACCGTTCATGCTGAACTGAATTTGCTCTTACATGAAGCCAGCTGCACTCCTTCCGAAGATTCCCCTGTAACCCTCGTGACTGACATTTTCAAAGTCCCACTCCGGCCATCACGGTACTGGACCTTTGAAACACCCTTGGCATATCCGGTACGCCCAATCGTTACTATGCTCGGGTATCGTTCTTTGGGGTTATCGCGTTCACGATAGGCTGAGCGCATTTTTCTCTGTGTTGGCACTAAATTGGTTTGCTGACACTGGATTGAGGATGATCATAGGTATTCTCCACGTTTGCGAGGACGTGGAAGGGCCCATTCGAGGGCCCTCAAAGGTTAGATGGTAACGTAAGATGTATTTGCAAATGGACCATCAACTACAACAAGTCGCCAAAGCGTTGTGGCCGTTGCAACCGTGTAATCCCAAAACCAAAAAACCACGCATATGAACGAGTACGAAAATATGAGTGTATTCAACTCGAAAATGAGACATCAAACCAAGGCCAAGGTGATGAATGTGACGCGTCTGGATGGGCACCGCACATCGCACTGATCTGCTGCCAACTTGAATGACTGTACTTAGAACAACACGCTTTGACCCAAGGCGACTCGTGACTCCGACGTTCTCGGTTGGCTTGGCAAGCAGGCGTGCTCGTGTTCCGCAAGAGAGCTAGGAAGATGAACGAGGGGGGAGCAAACTTAGTCACAGCAGCGGCCTATGTCTCATTTGATAGACGCCCGGGTTGTCCAATCATGCCTTCCTATAAAATTTAATTCCGTAGTAACAGTTCGGAAGCGAAACATAAACGGTATGGCGGTGCCTAGGCCCTGGGGACAGGTTTCTGGTGATTGACGCTGCTGTGGAGACGATCATCATGGCCGGCCCAACTATATATAGCCGTCCAGATGCTACTATGTCAGGTATGTTTATTGCAGTTATCGCGCCACCATGCCACGTCGTAAGCACAGATCGGCGAAGCTGGCTAAAGAAACAACAGTTTGAATCCATCCTGCTCCTGGAAGGACGATTCACGACTCCGACGCACTGAGATGGCTTGGCTAGCAGACACGGTCAGCTTCCTGCGAGAGAGCTAGGAAGATGAACGAGTGGTCGAAGAATATAGTTTCTAAACACCCGACTCGAACGGTCAGCAGTGCAGTGGGAGCAGCCTGAGGTATCGTCATAGCGGTAACGTAAATTTCCTCAACGAGCCTAGTACCACACGCACTTTTCGGTGTCGTCTTAACGACGTGACAACCAACCCGACGGTCACCTCAGTTAACTTCATATTGTTGCGATGCGTCCGATAGCGATTTCACGCGGTCTAAAATTTATTGTGTGTCAACTTGTCAAGACCGCTAGAATCCGAAGCGCGAAATCACGCGGGCGCGTTGGAGGCTAGGAAATAGGAAAGAGAAACTCGACGTTAGGGAACGGAGAGCGTCGAGTCCGGCTATATAACCTATTTACGAAAGGAGGTAGGGGGTTCGTGACTGTGACTATGAATAAGAGGGGCTTGTGTGTAGTAAGAAACTAAATATGATCAAGGGTAGTACTAGACAGATGGGGTGACTGCGGTGCCGATCGAGGTGCGCTCGTGACACAACTTGACGAACATGGTAGTGGGCGTCAATGCCGTGCATCGCTCGTCTTACTCGATCAAACATTGGGCTCAATGCCCTGCCAAGTGCATGACGCCGCAACGATGACGATTCACTGTCTAGCTGAGCAACAGCATGCCCTCTTATACCCTCTCCTCAGTTTTCGTATCTTTGCTTTCTTCGACGTGCCACTGGCATCAGCCCCTCCCGCGAATATCTTCAATTTCGGCCTCTCTTGCAGACTTCGTGGATCGTGATCATGTCTACAAGTCTACAGACCGACCTGGAGAGCCTCCTGTTGAATAACTATGTATCCCGTACGTCCACTGGCAGTTATAATGGGTGATTGATTGATTGATCTCACGAACCCTGCTAGTTGCGATGGTCACCACGGTCGCGTTTGACTATGGTGCGTCACGAACTCAGCATCCGTTGATACCGGCCGGAATAACATCAACACGATCAGTCCTCACCATTTCAACCGAGGTATTTATCTTTTCTGTCGTGGTTCTATGCAAACACTCAGGCTGCCTGGCCGGTACTTCGTACTAGATAGAATATATCTGGGTAAGTCATCATTCTATAGACGAATGATGTTAGTATTGACAATGTTACAGAAAAGACCATGGACCTGGGTCTCGACTATGTTCATTCTCGTATGTATCAAGCCTCCTTGGTCATGCTTGTAGCTTACGTCCCAATCTAGGTCCGTTATGGGGGCTTGCTTTCAATCCTGTATGACTACTGTTTCGAGGTTGACTGTCTCGCACTGATTTTGATCTATTACCAAGTACTTCCTCGCTTGGTATGTTCGGTTCTCCAGATGGTAGTTGATTAAGACTGAGTATCCCAAACTTCAAGCTGGGTCCACCTTCGTGCCTGGTCCTTTGTGGGTAAGGCTTTCCTAGATTATACCATGTCAATTCTCGGCTGACTGGGTATCATGTACACCACCGTAGATGTATGTGTTTCATTTTCTCTATTGGCATCATGAATGACTGATATCAACTGGATAGCTGTAGGTCTTTCAGAAATTCCTTGACATGACCATACCTAAAAACCATGTTTCCACTGGCAAGGTAACATGCTTATATATCTATCATCCTGGATGCTCATCGCATTCACAAATTCTGCTGATGGTACGCTGGCGATTCCACTCGGTGGTGTAATAATTCATGGGAATTCATTGCAGTGGTGATGGTCTTTCGAGTCTATGCATTGTGTAACCGATCAAGAGGGATTCTTATTGTTCTTCTGTTCCTTTATACTGCAGAGGTTGTTGTCAGCATCACTGCTGGTATCATATATACTTTACCTGGGGCTATAATAGGTATGTTCAACAGTTTTGTTTGATACATGTATCAGAGGCAGATCTGAACATATCCTTGGTGTGGTGCTTGTCCCACAGTGCTGATCCCTCCTGCACCTGATCCATCAGTCTGCATAGTGCAATATCCTTCATGGAATTGGGGGAGATATTCTATCATTCCTCTGGTGGTTCTACAGGGTGTGATGTGCATAATTGGCATCCTTCAAGCTTTCAGCCAATCACGTCAACTATATAAAACAACGAGAAGCTGGCGGTTCAACCGGTACATCGAACTCCTCGTCAGACAAGGCATCCTTTACTTCCTCATGTATGTCTCCACCCTATCTCTCATTTGCTCTGTATATGGATGAAACCTGAACCAATAGAAATTTTTTCCGTGCAATGATCATACAGGGACTCTTCAGCATAACTATAGGGCAGACACCCAGCCTGATTCTGAGTAGTGTCGCAAATATTCTTCCCTTCACACTGAACCCCCGGTTTATACTCAGCATAAGGGAACTGCATGCTCGAGGCGGCCAGGGCCAGGGCATCGACACCGGATTTGGCTCGCAATCGGTCACACTCACAAACATTGGAACTACACTCCACTTTGCTGACCCAGGGCTCGAGAGGGGGTCAAATGAGGTCGAAGAAGAAATCCCTATGGAAGCGCAGAAAACAAAGAGATATGTTGACGGGAACCAACGTTGAATGCGCGTTTTTAGCGAATCGAAAAAATGAATGTCGATCAGAACGCAACCCGATGACAGATACCCATGGCTTCGGAGTACTTTTTTTTCTTCTTTGTATGCAAACGTCCTTCCCTACTGCGTTCTCTCATTTGTGTCCTGTGTCCTCTGTCAAAGGCAATGGTGCCAATATCGGCCAAGTTTTTGGCGATGTGGTTGAACGACATGTCAATGAGACCGGACGGGCACCGATCGGGGGATAACAACAAATATCGCCGCTACTTCCTGGGCAAGTTACGAGACGGACTTCACGACGCCGAACGTGATTGAATTGCGTGTTCAACACGCGTCTCGAGGTCGCCCGATCGCCCAGGTTGAGCAGCCGTTATAATATCCAGGGCTGTTGCCGAACGACATTTGGTGTAAGCAGCGTAGTTCATGGAGGTGCGCGGAACGAACTGCCCTCGCGCTTCCGTCCTGGATTGCCTAGTCAAATAACGAGGGATAATCCCATTTCAAACGACGTCACCAAACCAAGACACAGAGGGAAAGAAGTGAAAATACAAAACAATGTACAAAAGAGTAGGGAAATTGTCATACAGGTTTCTGCGCGGTGGATATACACAAACTGAACAAGAGTGGAGCGTACCGAAGAACCTGTACTACCAAAAGCAACAGACATGTCAGATACGAAGAGAGGATGGAGTAGGGGATTGGGTGTTCCCCAGATATGGTATGATGACGCAGACACTCGCGCTGTGGAATGAAAGGGGACCGGAATCGAGTTATAGCAGTTGGATGAAGTGCAAACGAAGCGTGTAGCAACCGAGTTCAACCTTACGACACGTTTAAGTCCATTAACAACACGTCTGCGTCAACAAGATGGATAGCTTGATAAATACGGATTACTTCGTTGCGCAAGGTAACCAAATTGCAGGCATGGTTTTGTTGCATGAATATCTCGGAGAAGTTGGTATCATAATTGTTGAGGGAGGGGGGGATAAATAACGAAGGTTTCACTTGACGCGAATGACAGTTGACGATGAGGGTCAAGGTGTTCAAGTGGAGCCCAATGTGTTTTGAGTGATTGTGTTGAGTATACACGGTCAGTCGAGGCTGAAGGGCGACGATGTGAATGATGGTGAGAAAAGTTGTGCGGAAATGATTTGGGTTATCTGTACAAATCACCTGAGCTCATGTCCTTGTAGTAGAAGGTGAGATGGATGGCGTGACAGACAACGCGCCAATGTCCAGCGTCTTTACGGGAAGTAATCTACAGAGATTGGTGAGTGCGATGTTGAAAATATATAATCACATGAAGTGAGCGCCATCCGGCTGGCGCAGGCGCATATATGCGTCGTCCACGTAGAAAATCAACGCTCTCAAAGTCGCAGATACGCATATATGGGTGGGGAGAGGGAGATATCACCACCCGCGGATAACCAAGCATTTGGCGAGCGGGGTGACCCTGAGTCAAAGGAGAACAAAGACGGAAAGATCTTACTCATTGAAATGAGTCCCTCTCTTTGGGTCCTTTAACCTCTTTTCTCGAACCTTCCTTACTTTGCTTTCTGGCCGGACGACGATGATTGGGACTGGACTGTGAGAAAGAGCATATTTTGAGACAGAGCCCACCCCTGTGAGAAAGGCGATCCTTGTGAGTACCACCACCAAGGGAGGAAAGGGGGACTTGCCACTGAACACACCGCCGGGTCGGCCCCCACCAAAACCAAGGACACGCCTCTGGCCGCGCATACCGACAACGACCGAATCGGGACGGTAAAGCGCGATGAGCCTATCGAGAGTTGTGGTTACACGGCCTGCGATAGATTCAAGAATAATTGAAATCTTGAGAGAGTGATTAAAAAGGAAGCCACGGATGAGAAGGAGGAAGGAATACCTTGCGGTCCGGGTCGTACTCGACACATTTGTCCTGGATATGCCTCATGAGGTCTCTCGCTTCTTCCCGTACGAGTTCATGGTCCTTGTCTACATACGAATGAGAGATACGTGAGCTGGCAGCAAGGGTACACTTCACGCCCACCTAGCTCTTCCTGATCAATACCCCTGAATACAACGAGCTCGTCGCCGTCTTGAACAAGACATTCAAGGGCCCATTCCAGGGCTTCTCGGCCGCTTTCATCGGGACTTGAGGCGCATAGAAAGACACGGGTGGAACGATTCCGTGCGTAGCCGTCTGACTGGACATGAAGGGTGTAGGAGAACATGGATGCGGCGGGGTTTTCAAATGTGTCGAAAGATACTTTGGGGGTATACCCCTGGGACACGACGAGGGCGGAGGTGGTAGATTGGGCATTCGGAGACAGCATGGGTGTGGATGGCCCAGACGCGAATTGTGCCTGGTGGGGTGAGACGGCGAAGGGGGACGTTGCCAATGACGACGCGGACGTCGTCCGAGGGGGTGGCGAGGAAGGAGCTCCGAGTGCGGGCGAAGATGGGCGGGACGGCTGCTTCAGCGCCGAGCGGAGCATCGTCACTGGGACGTGCGTGTGGTAAGAATCGGAGTGCATGAGAGAATATATATATTTAATTATTTCTTTCACTCGTCAAGTATTTAATTATTTTGCAAAGTTCACACTCACCTCTCCACAAGCAATGCGTAAAGAAACTACCGCCGACAACGATACCCCGTCCCCGTCCCCGTCCCCGTCCCCCGACTCCTCCGCTTCCACCTCTCCGATGACGGCCACCACCGCCAGCCTCTCAGCCGGTACGTGGCAAGCCATCTTCTCGCCCCAGCACAACGCCTACTACTTTCACAACGCATCCACCGGCGAAACGACTTGGGTTAACCCTCTCCAGCCGTCTCCTTCTGACCCTTCGTCTTCTTCCACTGGCGCCCAAGACACAGGCGCAGACGCGCAGGCGGATGCTCCAGATGGAACCGTCAACCCCAATCCATACGACCCCAACTCCCTCGAGGCGCGCGCCATCGCAGCGGGCATAGATCCCTCCCTTGCCTACCTCGACCCGTCCCTCGCTGGCTCGTCCTCTCTCGGCCACACAGGAAGCTTTACCGCAAAGTTCAACGCCCGCACCGGCGCATTCTCGGCCGCTGATGCACGGGCGCCTTCCCACCTGTCAGAATATGAACGCATGAAGCGCATGAGCGAGTTCTACTTTGACGTGGGCGCGTGGGAACAAGATGTAGAACAACGGGATGCAGAGGAGAAAGTGGTGGGAGGGAAGAAGAGGAAGAGACCGACAAAGAAGGACTTGGTGAGTGTTTAAATGTCCGATTTCTCCTTTTCATCATCCTCTCTTTTTGCGTGTATCGCGAGAGACGACGAATTCAAGACGGAATGCGCCATCAACGGACGGACGTGCTGACGCTTCCGGCTCTATCCAGGACCGGTTCAAGGAGCAAAAGAAGCTGAAAAAGATCGCCAAAACCGCGTGGCTGAGGACATGACACGTTTTCTTCACCACGTTCATCGTTACACCTCTAGAGGAAATGGCTGTATCTACTTTTTGCTTCACGAATTAAATATTCGACATTGTAATTTTTACCCTCGCGCAATGACGGCCGAGCCAATTTCAGGATAAGTTCATACACAAGATCCTTGGATACAGGCATGTACCAGGCACGCGCAATCACCATAGTACGTACATCTGCATCAGCAATCAACCGTACATGTCATAGTTCCAATACTTAAATCTCCCAGCACACATACCTTGTCGTTTCCCTCCATCACGCGGGAGTCCGTGAACTGAGGGAAAGAGAGATGTATTGAAAGATGTAAACGGCCAGATTCAAGGCGATTAGACCAACCGGGTCTGGCGCAGTGACATGCTACTACTGCCTGAGTCGTATACAATTGACTGGAACAGATAAAATATGCTCTGCTCAGATGACATGTGGTGAGCGGGCGTGTAGAATTGCGTCAGTCGCCGGCATGCGACTGGAGAGCAACGGGATCTGAACTCTTCTCCTGACATTCCCCGCTCGTCGGTTGGACAAGGCAGCTAGCTACAAAGGCTGGAACCTTGACCTGGTTAACAGGCTCCACGTGGTACCTCAAGCTTGTATCTCTCCTCGCAAGAACTCGCTTTGTTGATACCCGCAGCCTCCTCCACGACTTTCTTCGACAAGGGCACCATTGCAGCAATGCGAATGGGAATCGACCATTATCTGACCCCTTACTAGCTGCTTACCACGCGTGACGGGTACCCCATTTACAATGGTGTCGTCCACGGTGTCCCGCAAAACCAGTTCCTCTGCCTCATGGCTGAAGCCGGGAGGAGTAACCGTAAGGCACTTCGAACTGTTGCGAAGACAGGTGGATAGCAGGGCTGGCATGATGACGGACGACTGGATGGTGTCATCGTCATCGTGGAGAGGGGTAAGAACCGGAGGGTTATTTCGCAAGTAGCCGATTGCCTCCGTGAAGATTGATGAAGACAAGACAAAGGAAGTACCAGTACTGAAACCACTGGATAAGCATAAGCCGTTGGGAACAGATCCAACGAACATGTTGAAGGACCACAACCAGGACAAGGGATATAAAGAGACCTTGTGTAGAGTTCAGCCGAAGCCACGATCAGTTCTACCGACTGCACCGAAAGCGAAACGCTTACCGGGAATGAGTGGATACATACATGTATTTGAGCTGAACCTCGAGCCACCGAATTATCAGCATGCTGAAGGAGGTACATCATTTTACGAACAAGCTTGAGCAGATCAACCTTTTCGCTGTCACGGTCGAAGGTACTTTTGGTTATTAAATGAAGCGACGAGTCAATAAACCCTGCCGCCGCATCCTCTCCTTCTCGACGCTCATAAGAACGTCCTCGAGGCTTTCGAACTTATTCTGCGCGTTTCCTTATCAGCGAAGTGTCACTTTCACCGAGGTACACTAGGCTGGTCGATGTAAAGCCTCTGTCTCCTGGTGTTACGCTATGATATCTCACCTTGGTTCCGGCGAGAGTCAATAATTACAATAAACATTGTTTTAGCATCTGTGAGGTTCTGCGAATTACATAATGAAAAGGCTGACCAACCTGAAGGGCGTGGCTTATGTAATATCGATTTTTCCAGACACCGCCAGTGTTGGACAGCCGTTCGCACCTTCACGACCATCCACGATGTCGGACACCTACTCCTCGGCCCTGGAGCCATTGCTCACATTCTTGGCTTATTCCCTATCTAGGCTTGAGTCGACGTTCCACAAAATTCCCGGTTCCTCTGTGGTCGCACGATACGTCAAGTCCTCGCACCAAAACGATCCTGGGCGAACCATCTTAGAATTGATCCTTGTCATTTTCGCCATCCGCACGCTACTGCAGTCACGAACACGAGGAGACAAACAGGGTAAACATTTCATACAGTTTTCTGAAAAGGTCTGTTCTCCAAGTGCAACTGTCGCATCCCGTTGACCACGCATTTAGGAAATCAACGAACTCGTGGATGAGTGGACACCCGATGGCCTTGTCCAACCTCTGAGTGAATGGGAGCAACGGGACCTGAGCTCCGCTCCCATCGTTACTGGTCCTATTGGCCCCAAACCCAAGCTGTTGTCCAACGGCAAGTCAGTCATCAACCTAGCAAGCTTCAACTTCGCCGGGCTCGCAGGCAATGAGCGAATAAAAGAAAAAGCTATTGAAACCCTGCGTAAATATGGTGTTGGAAGCTGCGGTCCTCCAGGTTTCTATGGAACTGTTGGTGGGTTCGAGTCGCCCGTCTACATCGAAAGTGTGTTGGTTCACACGCCAAGTAGATGTACACCTTGACCTGGAACGTGATATTGCGGAATTTTTGGGAACGGAGACATCCATCCTTTACTCTCAGGGATTCTCGACCATCTCCTCTGTCATTCCTGCTTTCTGCAAGCGAGGAGATGTCATTGTCGCAGATCGCTCTGTAAACCTTGCCATCCAGAAAGGTATCCAAATATCTCGTTCGACGATTCGGTGGTATGACCACAATGATCTCAAGAGCCTCGAGGACGTTCTTATCAGCGTAGAGAAGGAGAGAAAAAAGCGTAAGGGTCCGTTGACACGTCGCTTCATTATCACAGAAGGTATCTTCGAACGTGATGGGGAAATGGTCGATTTGCCCAGGCTGGTTTGTAAAATAATGCTTCTTTGTTTTCTTTGTTGTGTTAAACATACAATTTTCATAGATCGAGCTTAAACTCAAGTACAAGTATCGACTCATCCTTGATGAGAGTATCTCGTTTGGTACAGTCGGTCGAACTGGTCGTGGTCTGACCGAACTTTACAATGTTCCCGTACGCTTCTCGCTTGGCTGATCGAACGTGATAATCTGATAACCCCCCTTCAGGCTACACAGATCGACATGCTTGTGGGCTCTGTCGCTAACGGTTTATGCTCTGCCGGTGGCTTCTGCGCTGGTATTTCCATCGTCACCGAACATCAGGTGGGTTACATGAGCGATAAAGTTAGCATTCCACTCATTTGTCTTCCATTTGATAGCGCATCAACGGTACTTCTTTCGTCTTCTCTGCATCAATGCCCCCCCTTCTTGCCACCTCCGGATCAGAGGCGATTAGTTACTTGCGAAATACCCCTTCGATCCTCACCACTCTCCACGATAACGTCGCCATCATCCGCTCTGTGTTGGAAAAGACCGAGGGGATCGCGGTACTCGGTCACCGTGCCAGCCCTATAATCCATTTCTCTCTCCGCAATACTCCACAGCACCTCACGGTCACTCCTCCTTCCCCCGACCACGAGGCAGAGGAACGGGTCTTGCAAGATATTGTTGACGATGCCCTTGCGAACGGGGTGTTCATCACGCGTGGTAAGCACCTGAGAGGTCAAGAGATGATCGATTCGCGCCCGACGATTCGCATTGCTGCCACTGCAGCATTGTCGAAGAAAGACGTGGAGAAAGCTGCGGGCATCGTCAAAACGAGCATTGGTAAAGTGCTTGCGAAGAGGAGATGAAATGCCCGATGACGAATGTCGAACATCATCTCACACTTGCTAGGTGTTAACCCGACGGAGATTTATACCATATCTATAGACTGTCCTACTGTACCTACGACAATGTCGGATAATTAGTTGCCTTTGTCCTATGCCTTACGATGTGAGTTTTCGCAGGTACTAATACGGCACTTGATGGGTCTTTTATTCGTTTTGTCAATATTTAATCTTGTAAGGTGGATCAGCGGGCGCCGGCTTTAAGAACAACTCCCGTGCATGCAACTAGACTGAGGTGTGCAAATCATGCCGATTCACGTAGGCGACCGAGCAGACCTTGTAGTACATGGAAGCAATCACAAGAAGTGGACGGACGTTGTCAACGATACGAGTCCCCACAAGAAACAGGTACGTACGCATTCCAATCTTTGGGAGGAGTGCCAGCAATAGCAATGACTCGGACGTTAGGTCGGGTATACGGAGCCGTCCTCGAACTGTCGAGGCTCGGATTAAAGGCGACATAATATTAGTACGAGTTGTCGGGACTGGTGGTAGAGCTTCGCCTCGACTGACTGGCCCTAAAATACGACTTTCCGTTCAGAAGCAATTTCCGGTCTACACGAGCCAAAGTGTTCTCTGAACGAACGACGAACGTGTGCCCTTGAAATTATCGATCTGAGGTTGGAGACTCCCGGCGAAAAAGAACATGGACATTCGTCGCAACGCAGTGTCTCTTCCATTCGTGGGCACGTTTGATCTCATTGTTCGGTTCAATCAATTTTTCAGGAACTGCACACAGCACAGAGCTGAAACGACGATCCTGGGTATCTCTGGGTCTCCAACGCTTCGACTGGCAGTGGCAGGGACCATATACCGGTGTCGGAATTATGGTATCCCGATATGGGTTATCCTATACCATAACGTTTCCTTTGAGATATACGTTACCCATATTCCTTTCATTCATTTAACTGTTTCACTTATCCTTTGGATCTAGACTCTTACTT
>JBBPMQ010000579.1:0-14057 GCA_038090375.1 Boletus rubroflammeus | reverse complement strand
CCAGGGGTTGGTACGTCATATGCTCCCACCAATGCTAAGCGGGGTTCCCACGCCTACAACTGCTATTCCACATACACTCCAAAACTACAAAACATTGGAACAGTTTTTGGAGTCACTGTATGTCCTCATGCTTCATTCGGCCGAACCACTTGAGGAATATGAATGGTATCCACCAGGTGAGGAGCCAGCACAACAAGACCCAGTGTTGCCACACCGATGTCTCTTTGACAACCTTGGTTGTCTTGTTCTCCATTATTTCACCTGCCAGAGCCTCTTTAGCTACCAATCCTTCCTTATCGGTGTTTTGGAACATGTTCCTAGAGGGTGTGTAGGACTCAGAACCATAGCTGGAGTTTGTCTCTTTCCAATTAGATGTCAGTTGACTCCGATTGTCAAAATCGTCTGAACAGATTGATTTGCAGTCCTCGTATTCATTGTTGTAGAAATCACATTGGAATGGGGAGGCATTGGCTATGAGTGGGACGTGTGCCTGGGAAGACCCTTGGTTGAACAGATCCATGTAGTCGTCTGGAGGGAGTCCTGGGAATGCATAGGGGGGATATGGGTTGCCTATTGAGTGAACATCGATTCTGGCTTCTGCCTCTGCAATGCAGAGGCAGTTTCATTTCTATTCCTCCACATCAAGGGCACGAATACGGTCCTCGAGGGAATGGAATGCAGCTTGGGACAAGAAGACCTGTGTGATGAGTAAAATGATGAGAATCATACTTGTCCATGACAAATAGGCACTCAAAATTTACCTTGTATTGCCCGAGAACTATATCAGCCTCCTTTAAGTCCAAGGTGTTTCTTGTCTGCTCCATCTTTTCCATTGCAGAGCCATCCACAATGCCCAACATTGCTATCAGCTCCTTATACCGAGTGCAAAACTCATTTGAGGTTAGCCCCACCTCAAAGACGTTTATGTTCCTCTTCAAAACTTCAGCCAAGCCCATGCTTCAGATCTGGCCCTTTACACTCCGACCCTCCAACTGATTGGGTAATTGCGAGTCATTGGAATTCACGCAGAAGACGAACCAACACTGTGTTTTTGATAGTGTCTCAAACAAGGTGTCCAGAGTGAGGAATATGGATGGCATCCACCAGTTGAGGAGCCAGCACAGCAAGACCCAGTGTCGCTGTGCTGACGTCTCTTTGACTACCTCGGTTGTCTCGTTCGAGTCCATGATTTCACGTGCTAGAGCCTCTTTAGCCACTGATCCTTCCTTATCAGCATTTGTAACATGGTGTGTAAGACGTAGTTGGAGTTGATTGGATGTCAGTTGATTCCGAGTGTCAAGATCGTTGGGATAGAATGATTTGTGGTCCTCATCATAGAAATCTCCATGTTGGAATAGAGAGGTGTTGGCTACAAGTGGGACATGTGCCTGAAAAGATGCTTGGTTAGAATTCAGGGTTGAGGGAATCGAAGTTGTGGTTGAGGAAGCCCCCAGAGGAGTAAGTCAGGGGGCCGTTGAAGTGGTCAACAGTGAAAGTCAAGGAACCAGACTGTTACGAAACGGACCTACTTTACACTTCATCATACATTTCTTCACTTTAACTTTTTACTTCACTTAAAACTTTTCGTCAGCACGTGATCATGGGAAAGTCACAGTCACGTGACCAGACTGTACACTGATCACATGCTATTAATCAGCTTACTTCTTTTCTTCTATTTCCCATCATCAAGGAACCACTCTCATGAGATGCTTCCTTTCTTACCATACTTAGCCTTATGCTCCCAGACACAGCTTGGTCTGTGCGCATTCCTTACAGGTATATAAAGTAGACACTATGTGACTGCTACGGCAGTCTAATCCATTTGTTCTCTCTGCCTTAACAAGCAGCCCAGTTCGAAGGATTCCGCTCACCAGTCCCTTTATCCTCATTCCCCTCGTTCTGTGGGACACATTTTCATCTTTCGTTCACAGAGGTTGTTGTTAGAGTCCACCTGCAGTGGACAAGTCATTGTACAGGCGTGCGCCATTTGACGTTGACTTGTTAGATTCACTGAACATAGTTCGGGAGTCGTTACACTAACCACATATAGTGATTTGCAGTCCTCGTATTTGTCATCATAGAAATCTCCAGGATGGAATGGAGAGGCGTTAGCTACGAGTGGGATGTGTGCCCGGGAAGATGCTTGGTTAGAAGTCGGGGTTGAAAGAATTGAGGTTGCGGTTGAGGAAGCCCCAGGCCTTGGAGGAATAAGCCAGGGGGTCATTGAAGTGGTTGACAGTGAAAGTCGGGAACCCAACAGAATGTTCATTGGCGAAGTTCAAGTTGATGCAAGATTGATCGAGGGAATTGGGTTGGCTTGTCGTGTTTTGTGGGCTGAGAAGAGACCATAAGCATCGTTGAAGAGGGTATCATAGTCATCATGGCAGAGGCGTTGGGCTTGTGAGATGATGTCGAGGCGTGATTCGATGATGCTGTGGATGGGGAGGATGTGGTGCTTTGTGGCAGGACTCAGGAGGGACGTGACAAGGGTAAACAGTAGTATTTTCTTTCCAAGACCAGAAAAAAAACAACTGTGAGATGAACACGCTGATTTTTATCCACATTGGAGCGTCATAAGTGGAATCCATATCCATATCAAGGTAGCTCATATTGATCAAGTGCGATAAGTACCATAAGTAAACTACTTCACAAACTCAAAAGAGTGGTGATCAGCATACTTATTGACATAAAATGCCTGGAATGTGTCATAGGAATGGTGGGATTTTATCTTCTGAGAAATATTCTTTTCGCCATAGATAGGTATCAAGTGGGCAGCATGAAAAATTGTATCAATATGGATAACAGCTAAGTCAGGGGGATGATTTGCAAGAGAAGACGGGCGAACCATCCACATTCCGGTGTTCTTGTCGGGACAGTCACTATTTTCTCAAACCACCGGATTAGTGCGCATGGGTAGAGTACTCCCCGGTATGTGAATGAAAAGAATGCAAGAACATGTGCAATATCATATGCATGCATCTTGGTTTCTTCAGGATTCATTCTGACAAAGATGCAGTTGTGCCATGGACCAGCATTTCTCCACATGGGGGTAGAATGGATGTACTCTGTGTGCATCCCACTGACGCTGCTCAGGTCACTTGGTGCATAGAAGCGTGAGGACGCAGAGTTGAGTGTTGAGATATGACCCTCAAAGAGAGGACAATCAGCAATAGGGATATCTGTTGAATCTCGCTGGTTGTCTTGATATAGCTGGGTAAAAAGAAAGCAGCTAATGAGACCAGGTAAAGTTGGTGCTTGGAGTTCTTGGGCTAACTCGGCTAGCATGTGTGCACGTTTTTGCTCTGCCTAACGTTAAATTTAGATATTTCACTGCATGAATTGACAAGAGGTTTGAATGTACATTGTGTCCTCGAAAGCTCCACATGCACAGTAAGGTTGGTTGGACAGTCGTCAGCAACTGCTTCATCATTGTCTGCCTGCATGCTTGCTGAATCTTGGGCCTGCTGTTCGGTTGTAGAGTCCATTGTGTCCTGATTAACAGCACGTGAATATTCAAGTCCTGGTGCTTGAGGCAAAGTGAGACGAGTGCCTATAGAGATGCAACAAGTTCTGATTATTCAGTTATAATGGTAGGAAAAAAAAATGTATGAAGTGAGTCGATAACATATGATAGATAGATACCTTTGAGCATTCCCCTCTTGGCATGATGCGGTGATTTTGTCAAGGTGCTGGTTGGTGAGAAGCATCTTACTTAGTGCCTTATACCTGCTCGAATGGCGATAAGGCTCTTTCACCACTTTGATATGTTTACACTCTGTGATGGAAGAACAGAGACCATTTGGGGCACCAAATAGACGTATGAGAGTAGGATAGTGTTTAGTGGAGTGTTGATGGGGAAGAGAGAAGGTCGTGATGACAGGAAACATGCTGGTTTTGAAAGCTTCTCGGTAGTGGTGGAAGTGGGAAAGAGCATCCTGAATTTTATCCAGATCGTGTTCCATGATGACATGGCAGCAAACGGAGTAACAAAATTCCAAAAATGCACAAAAAGTGCGGACGATCTTGGGGGGAACATGTCCTTCAATTGCTGGAATGTAGACCTAACGAGAGGTAAGCATGCTGTTTGGGCGACATTGTAGTACAAAGCATACCTTCATTAATGCCTTTGAATCGTCCCTGGTCCACTGCTTGAAGCCACGGCCCTGTGAGAAGTGTTGCAGGCCTGTGAATGTAGCAATGGCGGCAATCCTATATACATCCAAGTCAATTATTATGCGATGGTACACGAAGGATGAATGGTGACTTACCTTCAATCAATGTCATCAAGGATACGCTCAGCTTCCTTCTTTCCATGCCTGGTCTTGATGTACAGTTCTACCCAATCGACGAGGTGATCTTTAAAGCACCATTTGATAAGTTGATGGAGGAGATCAGGGGAGATGAGCTGGTTGATGTCAGCACAGGGGAAGTCATTCGTGAAAGGCTGTCGTGTCATGGTATGGAGACTATGAGAAAGTTCTACATCAGAGAAAACTGTGGATTGGAAACTCATGATGAGATCTCCTACAATTCCATAATCCTCCCAAAGGCATGCGAGCATGCACACCCTGAATAACTCCTCTATGAAGTCTCGACTACGTGTGCTCGCATCAGCATCCAGATTGACCTGATTTGCGAAGCATTTGCAGAACATTTGCATGCTCTCAACTGATTGATCTTTTTCTTAGATGGCATACCTTGGGCACCAGCCATGCACAATACAGGTAAGGAGAGCCTGCTCCACATAGTCAGCAATGTAAGGCCCCAAGCTATATACTACACGACAATGATAGCCATTGCCAAACTTCGGGTGTTGTCATTGCAGGCTTGAGTGGGTTGAGGATTGTTGCCAGTGAGTTGTGAAAGAGTTGCTGGTGAAATTGGCAAAATGCTGGGTTGGATGCATGTTCCTTTGTTGCTAGTTGGGATATGAAGAACCGAGCTTGAACAAAATGTGATGTACTTACTTTTGGGAATTGCGAGGAAGCCAATAAGTACAAGAGCATCCCGGTGAGCTCGGTGTATGTGGTTGTGGACATTTCCAATGGATAGATACAGGGGATAGAATTCATTGTTGCCCGTTCCAACTGAGACAGTGGTCTTGTCGCTACCTAGAATTATTGGCACAAATATACTTCCGAGCATGCTTTGGTCCTTCGATATACGGTCCTGTTTGATTTTAGATTAGTGAATGCCCACCAAATAAAACAGAATGATGTACCACCTGCTCCCATGCCCAGTCAGTAGACATAAAATCCTGGAATCATCTAATATCACCCTCGGTTGAGTATTCTCAGAATGGCCGAAGGTTGAACTCGCTTGCAAAACTTGTGTTTCCAATGATGTGGTGGATGACATGATGGGGGTTCCGGAACCACACTTCATATTTTGCTTGCATCCATGGTGGCAGATTAGTTGCAGAGACAGGGTCAGTGTACTGGACTGAAAAACTCTCCCATTTTATGTTGCCAAGAGAAGTACTGTCAATGGTCTTGTATAGATGGAAGTGGTCCGCAAACGGTGGGCTATCACCGTGTTTGAGTAAACTGGCTGCCCATAGGTCAAGAAGGACATCAATCTGTCCTGCAGCCATTTGATTCCAGGTGAAGAGGAACTCTGCCATCTCGAACCCAATCCAGTTGTTGTATGGTGCCCAGTTGTTGGAATTCATGCTGTTTGAAGGAGTGGGGGTGCCAGGTGCCAGAAACCCGCCGTGTTCATCACAAGGACCTGCTGATTATCAAGAGTCTGTAAATGCATATTTTCCAGGGTACACAACATCGTGACTTACCATTCAGTTTGGTATGGTAATTTCAATAGAGCTGGTTTCCCAGTCCATAAAACTGAGAATCCACATCAGCCAGAGGAGATAAGTCTTCATCTTGGGGTGCATCAGGTCCAATGGCATCTTGGGGGCGATAGAACTCTTTATCTTCCCAATGGATATCCTGGTCTGGCTCAGATTCTGGATCGTCCGATTCAGAGTTTGAGGCTGGACCTGGAGGATCATTAAGCTTGGGGGGTCCTACTGGTGCTGGCAGTTGGGATGGAGGCATAGCACAGAGAATGGGATGTGCTGCACACATGTGTTTTGTGCGGCTGGCTAGGGACTTGAAAAATCGCTTGCACCCCTGTTTTTCACAAGGTAATTGCAGCGCCTGGTGCTGCATTTCTGAGTGTTGGGCGGGTTGCACAAGTGTTAGAGGCAGATAAGGAAAAAGGGCACTAGAACATGACGAGAATAAGGTGACCATGCTAGGTCATTGTTTGTGGTCACGGCAGGAATGAATGTACAAAGTCCCAAGTACTAGTCACTGTGTGTCTTCATTCTATTCCATTGTCCATTTGTCGCAAGCTACATTGGCCATGGACAATTTTTCACTCACTTCCCATCATTCTCACCACATTAACACTGTTCAGAATCCCAGACTTCCTGATTTTCTGGGTAAGAGGCATACTAAGGCTCAGAAGGCCAAGGATGACAAGCGTTTGCAGGAGTCCGAAGGTGCAAGAAAAAAGCATGCTGAAGAGGCTGTCGAACATCTGGCCACCATGGAGATGGATATAGAGGAACAAATGGTGACAGCTGAGACTAACAGGCCGAAGCCTGTTTGTCCTCGTCCTTGTCCCTACAGGTAGTGACTGCACCAAAGTACTCACTCATTTGGCATTCCAGGGCAACAAAGGCTATGATGTCGAAAACAGTGATTGTGGTGTCGAGACTGCAAAGGTTCAGAGGAAACCAACGTCAATGAGGGCACACATTGATGCATATAAACTGGGTCATCAGAAGGTAATGACAGTTGTCCAGAAAGAGCCAGGTAAATATACCGTATCATTTGATGCCATTGGAACATGCTACAGATTTGGATATGGCAACACAGCCAACCTCAAAAAGACAGTGCCACTATCAAAGGAGTAAGTGCACTGTTCTCCTTAATGTGATCGATACTCACCGAGTCCACACTGTGTTTTCTCAACTTCACACTAAATGGTAGGACCAGCAAGAAAATTTCCAAGGGTGGACCCCAACTCAAGACATGGGCTCTTGGTGTTGCTGATGCTGACTCTGGGTCAGCTGGTCCATCAGCGACTACAAGTACCACATATACCCAACCTCCTGAAATGAGCAAAGAGCAGTCGATGCTCTAAGCAAACCAAACAACTCAAACTACTATGAAGGAGGAGGAAATTGAACTTGAGTGGGACTCTTTGGAGGGTAAGATCCAAGAGAACTAGACTGAGGAAATCCTCGGTGCTAGCCTCTGGGTTTATATAGCTTCTACATAATGTGTACATGTTTGTACCCTATCTTAGATCATAGTCTAGACTAGCGGTAATTAAATACACGTGCTGAAATGGAAGATGAGAAGCATAGTGGAAATGAATAACATGAGGATGCAACCGGTGCATCAAATGGAAGAGAAGAAAAGAAGGGGAAGCATAACGGTGATTACCGTGGGATTAATATAACCATAGGGGGAATAATTCAGGAACGGTCTACTCTACCAGACCAAGTGTCCTTGTGTAGTGAATGTCCTGGATAAACGATGTGATTGCATGGGGAATAGGTCGCGTGATCTAGTCACGTGAGCGTGAAAAGAATCGGGATATCACGTGATCCGAGTCACGTGATTCTGATAAGATAAGATCAGAGAAGTTAGTCGTGTAACCTGTTATGACCGTAACACCTCCAACATCCACCTCTGGGCAGACAGCAGTCTCTACTACCACATCATCACTTCCTGAAATGGCTTGAGCTAGGGGTGATGTCTAGGCAACACAAAACACAACAAAAGACTAGCTCTGCTAGAGATCAAGGGAAAGGGGTACTAAGCACTTTGCTTAGGAGGTTCTCAAGTCTTTGAATGGGAAAGTACCAAGAGAATAGACTGGGGTTGCCAGGCTACTCCTTGGGGGTTTATATACTATAGTAAGGTTGGTACATGTTGTAGCTAGATCTACTAGATACTATTAAATAGGGCTATGCAATCCTGTGCATCAAAATGGAAGAGAAGGATAACATGTGGATCAGGTGATAAAGAAGCATAAAGAGAAGGAGGGGACATAGCTTTGTGATATTAAATACATGCACATCAGATGAGGATGTGGCAGGATATGGGTACATGAGGTTAACATGAGGAATGTGAGATGGAAGCATGGTGAAGAGGTGAAAGTGTGAAGGAACATAGCTTTGTGATCAGATCATAGATCTGATCTAGGAACAAAGATCCAAACATAAGGGGTTAGATCTGATCTAAGATCTAAGTGAAAGAAGTGAAACATAAAGGAAAGAACGAGATTAGATAAGATCAAGTTGTTGAGGCTTGATATGAGCACCATAGTAGAGATAAGACTCTAAGGGAGTAAGATATGAATAGATAAAGGTGAAAGTACCACCAAAATGTAGATAAAAGCGTCCTGGATTTGCTGGGACTTACAGAGTTAATTGCCTTTTTCTTAGAAGATAAAATAAAAGAAAGATCAAAGCATAGAAAAAGAAAGAAAGGCATAAAAATTAAAAATTGACCATGGATTAGCCTGTAATCCTTATGCTAGGAACATCCTTGAGTTCCCCTGTAACACTTCCTACATCGCTCCGCCACAGTTAGAAGCCTGTTGCGCCTATTGCTCCTGCAGACTTGGAGATTCCAGAGACCTTGTCATGCAAAATCTTTGCTGACGAGGTTGATGAAACAGAGGAGCAAGTAGCTACACTCAGCAGAAAGGTGAATATGGACTACTGCAATGAGAAGCAGGAGGTGTTGGTAAATTTCCAACACACCTCACCACACTTCATGCCTATGCCAGACTATCTCCAATTCTGACTCGTTCGTGAGTGATCCTGAGGCTCCAGGAGTTGGATCCCAGTGGCCACTTCCTACCTATGGCTCCATCACTAGGAGATGAAAAGCAGAAACCTTGGGAGCTCTTCATGATGTATACACTGATAGCAAGCCAGTGAATGACTCCTCTCAGGCAAAGAACATTGACGACCAGGCTGCGCCCATCAAGACTGTGGGCAGGGAGCATCACATGACAGCTTCAGTAAGTCATCTCTTTATCTATTGTTGACAACCTCAAATCAAAGAATGACTTGGGCTGCTTCACACCAGAAAATGCTTAGAGTAAAGAGGAACTTATTGAGAGGGAATCCCAACAAGAACTTGACTAGAGTTCTTGGGGCGTTGGATTCAAGCTATGAAATCAACCAAAAGCAATGAGGACTGAGCTCAGGCCAACGTCATAACAACCAACTAAACTAGTGAGGCATAACTTTGATATAGGGAGACGTATCAGTGTCCAAGGTGTTCTAGCACCTAGCAACAACTGATAGTCGAGTGGTGGCTTCTACCAGGGGAAGTACCCAGTGAGTGGCCCATGAAGAGGGTAAAGGAAAGGATGAGTGGGACTCTTTGGAGGGAAATATCCAAGAGAACTAGACTGAGGAAATCCTTGGTACTAGCCTCTGGGTTTATATATCATTCTACATAGTTTGTACATGTTTGTACCCTATCTTAGATCTGGGTCTAGACTAGCGGTAATTAAATATGCATGTTGGAATGGAAGTTGAGAGGCATAGCGGAAATGAATAACATGAGGATGCAACCTGTGCATCAAAGGAAGGGAAGAAAAGAAGTGGAAGTATGATGGTAATTACCGTGAGAGTCATATAACTATAAGGGGAATAATTTAGGAACGATCTACTCTACCAGACCAAGTGTCCATGTGTGATGAATGTCCTGGATAAAGGGTGTGAATGCATAGGGGTGTAGGTCATGTGATCTAGTCACATGAGCGTGGAAAGAAGTGGGATGTCACGTGATTTGAGTCACGTGATTCCGATAAGATAAGATAAGAGATGTTATTTGTGTAATCTGTTACGACCGTAACAAGCTACTTATACTTCTACAGTTGTTTGTACATGTTTATCTACTGGTCCGTGTGTCCTGTAGATAAGGGCTAAGGGTATGACATCATAGATAAGAGATACGAGATAAGAGTCTAGACGTTTCTAGACCTTTGGTAATTAAATACATGAGGCAAGTCACGTGACGGGTCTAGACTGCGGTTGGAATCACGTGATGAATCCAATGAAAAAGAAAAGATAAGATCAGGTGATGTGAAAGGTGCACATGTTGTCATGTGACCGTGGAAAATATCACGTGATTAGAAAAAGAAAGAATAGAAAATTAGAGTTCGTAACATCTATTGTTCACAGAAAATTTCTCACTCTCACGAAACTAATTTGATGTGAACACCAAAGATGCCTGTTGGAATCATCATGAGTTAGGCCCCAGGCGCTCTACTCCCACTGAAGAAGGTCAAATTGGAGACAGCTGAATCCACGGTTATCACATCCTCCAACAGGGCCTCCACCAATTCTCAAGCCCAGAAAAGTGAGATTCAATATGATTCTGATGGCTACCTTATCGAGGATATCAAACACTGTAACAAGTACTCTATGAAGGATCTTCCTGTGCCCAGTGGCGACTCCAGATGGTCACGTGTGATTATTTCAACATTCACGCTGTGGTGCAGCACCCAACCCAACATCTGGACTGTACCCAAGGAGAAGATGGCTTCCGCCCTTCAAACGATCTTCAATAAAGTTTATCCCAACATCAAGTATCGTGTCACTCGAGTTGGCTCTGTTTTTGGAATCGTAAGTCATCACTGTTCAGTCTTTTTAGATGCTAACAATACAAAGGCAATCCAACACATTTCTGAGTGGTGGAGCAATTTCGGTTCAACCACGCTTGCAATTATGATTGATTTCTTCTCAAAGTGCGAATCTGGTGACAACAACAACAACAATGACATTGATGTATGAACAATGGCAGCCGACTTCCTAGAAGACTGGAGGTTCCTACAGGAAGACCCAGATGACCCATCCCCAGATTGTTGCTTCCAGTCCCCATTCCTCATCCAACTCATTGCCTCCACCCATCTAAATGCTATCACTGGCTTCGTGGATATTCCAGGATGGGACACAGTGGCCCTCGCAAATGGGAAAGATCAAGCAGGCGTGATTGCGCTTGGTTCTTCTGTGGTGCGTATGGCTCATCGGATTGATAGCATCTGAGTTACTCACTGACATATGTAGTTTGAGCAGGCGGTGCAGTTCATCAGGGATGGTACCATTGATATTGATCAGGTTCTCACAGATATGGCCGGAAACCCTGAAGGCAAGATGAAATTCACACTTCCAAAGGTACTCAATCCTGCAACAGGGCACGAGACGACAGGAGCATACATGTTTTCTGCAGTTAATTG
Organism: Boletus rubroflammeus; assembly: GCA_038090375.1. NCBI lineage: Eukaryota > Fungi > Basidiomycota > Agaricomycetes > Boletales > Boletaceae > Boletus > Boletus rubroflammeus. Next base: position 2,780 of record JBBPMQ010000579.1, on the reverse strand, counting down.
GGGTGGAAACACAACTGGGTATCAGGAGGTGGTTCTCAGACGGGGTGTTGCATTTACTTGTGATATGATTGCAGCGGCATACCACACACAGATGCATGGGTTTGGCAATGATTCATCCAGTGATGGATGTGGCACTGTGGGAAATGGTGTTAATCCCCATGCTCTTCTTTGTATTATATATTTTCTTTCTAGCTGTTCGTTTGTTCGCTGATGCCTACACTTTACAGGAATGGGCTGTTGCAAATTTGCCAGTGGTGGTTTCCCAGCAATATCAGTCTACTATTGTTTTCTAATGCTCACAATCAACAGCCCTGTCTTTCTCCCCTCACGCATCCTTGATATCATCATTTAATCATTTTTCATTCGTTTTCTCATTTCGCTCTTGGGCTCCTTGCTTTACTTGTTTGGTCGATTTGTTCCGGTATTTTAGTCTCCTTGTTTTACTTATCTAGATGGCACAGTGCAATTTGAGGCCACACTTTTTCTCCTTTTCAAAAGATTGCCTGATAAAAAAAGTAAAAAATAAGGAAAACAATAAATCGAGTGGACTTGTTTTCAACTTAATCTACTTGGCACAACTCATTCTTATCTGACCTTATTTTGGCACAATAAGTCTGAATAAGGGTGGATAAGTAACCCATTTTCCTGATGCTCCATCTACCAAAACACAATCATACCATGCAGCACCACCCCGCCACTGTGGTGTACAATGTATAATATCCTGGTACATTCCACCTCATCTGGAATGATCACTGGGTGTATGGTGCATGGCTGATGCAGACGTGAACACCTTGATATCGCTGTTGAGTGATGGACAATATTGTAGGTTAATCTGGTCTCCAGGCACCTCTGCCTTGGGATTTAGTTGATCGTACAGGAAGTGTTGAATACATTCAATGAGTTCTGGAAACCCATAATGTGCAGCTATGTGTGTTGAGCAGGTAAAGCTACAACCCTAGAGGCGAGCTATGTAGAGGAGACATCTTATACTCACATTGTGGGTAGATAAAAGATCTGGGTATTCGGTAAGACCTGATCGGCCTTATATACTACTGGAGTACAGCTTAGTAATCTAATTATGTACTCCTCTTATTGTATTCTAAATATAAGATAGTGGAGATAGGAGATAGAACTGCTGCTAATGAGCTGCAGAGAGGATGATGCACAACTTTCAATAAAAAGTTAAACCTAATTGCACTCTGAATTTCTGAAACTTAATGCAACCTAAGTTCTTTGTGAACAGGTCTGCAGGATTTTCGGATCCTTCAATGTAGAAGATCTCAACGGTACCAGCTGCTACTTCATCACAGATAAAATGATATTGTAATGCGATGTGTTTATTGCACTTCTCGGTTATGGAATTGGATGCCATAAAGATGGATCCCTGATTCATTTCTGCTATGCTTCTTAGCTTCCATTTCGACACGCATATTTAATTACCGCTAGTCTAGACTCCAATCTAAGATAGGGTATACACATGTACAAATTATGTAGAATGCTATATAAACCCAGAGACTAGCACCGAGGATTTCCTCAGTCTAGTTCTCTTGGATTTCACCGTCCAAAGAGTCCCACTCGAGTTTGACTTCCTCTTCCTTCATAGTAGTAGTTTGAGTTGTTTGGTTTGCTTAGAGCATCGATTGCTCTTTGCCCATTTCACCTAACATGAGGTAAAGGAGTGATCCGATCACTATTTGGAATTGTGATTTCAGAGCTGCATCTGGTGTGCTTTTGTTAGGTGAAGGGTAATATCCTTGAGGTAGTGGGGTAGGTGCTGTTCAGGCATTTGTCATGCCACAGTGTTCTAGAACTTTGTCTAGGTAGGCAGTTTGATCTAGTGAGATCATGTGGCCTTTGCGTCATGTGCACATGCAGAGTCTCCAAGATCCCTACATTCCTACTTTTGCATGAAGTAAGCCTTAACGAGGTCTACGGTGGGTTTGTGTTTGCCACAGAATAGTGCATCATCAATGTAGATGATTGCAATGACAGGGTTGTACCTTTCTTCCTAAAGAGGAATATGCCAGCATCGGACTTAAGGCGCTCAAAACCGAGTTCTTTCATAGACTCATTCAGGGTCTGCCACCAGGCAAGACCAGCCTGTTTTAGTAGTCCATATAGGGCGTGCTTTAGATGCAGTATGTAACCATCTTTGCCTTTGGATGTGAAGCCTTGCAGCTGTTCCATGTAGATCTCTTCATTGAGCTTGCCATATAGGTAGGCACTTTTGACGTTGAGTCCAGATATGTACCAGTTCTCAAGAGATGCTAGTGCAAGCATTAAGTGCACTGTCTCAAATCGGACTACTGGTGAGAAGACTTGGTCATAATCCATGCCTTCTACTTATGAGAAACCCTTGGCTACTAGCCGAGCCTTTTTATGGCCATTGGGTTTAGTGTCAAAGACCCATCGGTTCTTAATGACTTTACAGTCTTTTGGTCAAGGGACTAGCTCGAAGATCTCTCGCTTGGTTACAGCTGTTTGCAAATCTCTGTGGAAAATGCATCAAAAAAAGTCACACCTTGGAGACAGCTGGGCAAGGACCCTGGGCGTGCCTGAGTGTGTACTGAATAAGCTGTGTGACACGTCTCGGCCTTGTTCTCTCCCTCATGCGCTCACCCTTGTCTAGCCCTCGCCCTGATCATTCAAAAAATGTAGTAACCCACATTCCTCCAAGTCTGTAGTCCCCATAGCACTCTGTAGTACATCTCACACTTGTCTATATGACAAAGTACTATTCAAAATCTTTTAGACTATATCCATTCAAGTAGACAAGCAAT